>AJFL01000716.1:0-37221 GCA_000467735.1 Rhytidhysteron rufulum CBS 306.38 | reverse complement strand
CCACCCACCACCACCACCACCACCACTAAATCCCAAATAGAACAATGCTAAACTTCAAAGATGCTATCCCTCAAAGATGCTGCCAACTCCCAATCTCACTTCCCACCATCCTAGTCTTCCTCCAATCCCTCCCATAAACATAACTAGCAAGCACCGGCTCCTCATCAACCCCACAATGATCCTCACCATCCCTCCCGGAAAACCAACCCAACGCATACGTCTTCGGTAACCCCTCTAGAAACCTCGTCATCTGCCCACTATCATACCGTTCCGTATCGACAAAATCCACAAGCATTTTACTCTGATGAATAAACCCGAGTACAGACGCCATAGTACCGATCTGCCGCGGCATGAATTTGTGGGAACGGCGGAGAAAGACAAGGATGGTGATGGTGAAGAGGTAGATTAGGATGCCGAAGACTAGTGCAAAGGAGACCCAAAAAGATCGGAAGGTTTGGTCGCTGTTGTGGCGGTCTTGGGTTGAGTCTTCGAGGTCGTGGCCGTGGCCTGGCATGAAGCGTTTTCCGTCGACGGAGAAAGAGGAGACGCAGACGGTTAGGACTTCGGTTAGGATGGCGCCGATTCCCACGAGGGTGACGATGTAATGGCGGTTTATGAGTGCTTTGATGGGGAGCCAGCCGGGGATTGTGCCTGTGTAGTCGAGGGTTAGGGTGCGTGGGGGTGCGCGGCGGAGAGAGAGGATGTAGAAGGGTTCGAGCATGCGGACGTCGCAGTCGATGGTTCCCCAGAGGAGTTTTACGCTTGTGGCTATGGCGGTGAGGAGGAAGGGGACTTTCTCGGTGACGATGTTGATTTTTTCGATGAAGAGGAGAATGGGGATTATGATTGCGAAGAGGACGATGAAGCACATGTAGGGGATTAGAGCTTGACGGCGGAGCATGAGTGGTCGTGGGTCGGTCCCGGTTTCGGGGATCTTTTCTTGGCTGTTGCGGATGTATTCTCCTTGCCAGAGGGAACTCTTGTGGAGAATGTATCTGCGGTGACGGAGTTGTTTGTGGATCTTTTCCAACGGGGCAGTGTCGAGGTTTTTGAAGTCTGCTAGAATATGACTTTTCGTGGCCATGGCTGCTACACCAGCAATACCTTTCGGATCAGACTGAAGGCCGCTCTTTCGTTGCAGTTGGTAGAGGAGAACACCACCACAGACAGCGACGATGATCAAGCACGCTGTGACAGCCCGAGACCACCGCGGATCGATTCTAACGAATTTCATCTTTTCCTCTGCTCGGTCTTCCATATTCAGATGCATTGACACCGAAGCGGACTGCAAAACGGGAACCAAACTACCTGCGATCAATGTTGCCAAAGATGAATAGATGACTGCAAATTGTTTATGCCGAAGCGCTCGAAGGGGTACAAGCCAGGCTAGAAAAGTGAGATAGTCCATATTTAAGGATTCTGCTGCTGTTGCACCTGACTTCTGCGAAAGCTGGTAGTACGGTTCCAACCGTTTGACTTCAAAATCCGAAATTTGCCAGAGGATACCGTAAACGACAAACACTAGCACGGGACAGTATTTCCAGGTAAAATAAGCGGTAACTGAAAGGTCAGAAGGGCTGAGGAATTGAATGAGACCATCGCCGTTTTTGGTTCTTCTTATGGATAACTGGCAAAGGAACTCCTGGAGCCCGGCGAGACCAAGCGCAATAAATATCAATAGAGAGATATACGGCCAACGCATGGAAAAAGGGCGCCAATTCGGCATGTCAGGATCTTGTACTGGTCAGCAGTGGTATCCTCCTCGAGATACATGTTACCTACCTGGTGGGAAATAGTAGCTTGTTTTAGAGCCATCAGAATCAAAATTCGTGTTAGTGGTTAGGATACTGCGTGAATCGAAATCTGCACCGCCATTGAAATCACTTATATCCATCGGGATTTCAGGGACCGCAAGAATTTCACCCTTCTTTTCTGCTTCCTTTTGTGCTTCTTCGCGGGATGAAGAGTCGACATCCGATACACCTCGATTACCGGGCTCAACTTTGGTTTCTGGTTGATGAGCGAATGGTGCTTCGATGACCGTGTCCATTCCGCCCCCCAATACTCCAGATTTATTCTGGGCCTCGAGATTTTCATACTCTGCCATGAAACCTGCTTGCAAAAAGTCGTCTTCGGTCTCTTTTTGAGTCTTGGTCCCCCTAAATTTAAATCTTCTGGTCCCTACACTCTTCATCGCGATTGGGCTGCCATCAAGTCCACTTAGGTCGCAGGATACGTTCTCCTCATCTTCATCCACCTTTTTCAGCCGACGCACAGACCCTCTTCCTTCCTCTTCATCCTCAAGCAGTCCATACTTCCCTTGCGCTCCAGTCCGCCCAGTTCGAAGTGAAGTCAATCTGCTCAGAAGGCGTTTCGTTCCGCTGGTATGTAAGATTGGAAGGGAGCGTTTCTGCTCAAAAGGATCAGGGGCGGGGTCATATGCTGTATTTTCCGTAAAGGTGGGAGGGGCTGGAGCGCGGGGCTTTTGGTATGTTGTTTCACCTGCGGGTGCCGGGGGTGAAGGATATGACGTTCGTCTGGCACCATCGTAATCTGATCTCATCGAAGCAACGGATTGAGGTCTAGAGGGGAAAAGTTGGGATAATCGGTCAGACCCAGAGGTGGATCGATGTGAAAGCGGAGGCCGAGTTGGAGAGAAGGGATTAGAGGCTTCACGTTCGACGACTGGAGACCCAGTACGGAGCGCAGCTGGGACGTCATCCATTGACGATTGCCTCCTGTTTGCAGACGGACCTACCCGTAGGGGATTGGGCACTGTGTCCATGGCTACAATCTACCCCCACCGTTCTCCGATGGATCCTCTATATTTCAATGCCCTGCGTGTTCCAATATGCGCAAAATTAACGGCGATAGTTTGGATGGAAGAAGATATGCTACGGTGGTCAAGGTAATGTTTGCGCCGCTTATGGAAATCTTGACTTCGGTGAAAACGTGTGGATGAGCCTCGGATACGCTTTTAACCAGTCAGAGTGAATTCAACAGTGAACGCTCGCGAATTCAGACTTGCCAGGCGAGAAGATATGTAAACGAATGTAGGTCTACTTCAAAGTAGAGAAGCAGTTAGAAGACTAGATACATGCTCAAGAAGAGCGGAGTTCGCGCGATAACCCGGGCAACCGTCAACTTTCAACTTTTGGGCGATTACAAATGCGACTTGGCTTGAGGTTGGAATTGGAGTTGGCAAGGTCAGCCCTGCGAAGACCGGACCGAAAGCAGCTGGAGCTGAGTCCGGAACAGAAGTTGGTGTTGCTTGCTTTTGCTGCGGAGTTCCCAAGGACCTGGCGAGCGGCGCCACTAGGGGAACAAGAAGGCCTGCGGAAGCAGTGGGCAGATGGCTAACTGATGACGAGTGTTGGAGCAAAGTGAAAAGGCAGAAAGGCACAACAAGGCCGGAGCGGATGGAGGAGGGCAGCCCCCCTCCATTATCATAGCTATGCCGCACAGCACTCGGCACACGTGCAATCAATCAAGATGGATTGGTTTCATCCGTCAACCAAAAATACGACTCAGCCTCAACCCATGGGTGAGCGGGCGGCGGTTGGCGTTATCGGGTCGGTTCTCTAGGCCCAATCAAGCCAATTCAAGCGATGTTTGGGGGCTGAAGGGCGGAGTGACCGGTCCAGGGAGACCGCAAATTTGCAGAGGGCATCCCGCAAGGCTGTCTGCTAAGTCAGCAGGCGATGCATGGTCGTGGTGGTGGAAGATTTGCAATAGGCATGCAGGAGGTTGATGGTTGCTGACATGCAGGCCATGCCTGAGGAAGATCTTCACTTGGACGTTGTGCTCAGAATAGAGTGAGCGAGAGAGCCTGGAGCCTGGAGCCTGGCTGCCTGATCTCCCCAGAAAGTTGGGGAAAGATAGGCTCCCGAGGTCCGAGTTCGCTGATGCTAACCCTAAGCCGTCAAGTGCCCTGTCAGGGGTGTTCCAGTCCCAGTACCAACAACTCGCATCCGTCCCGGCGGGGATCGCATCTTACATGTACACGCATCATCCACAACATGACCGACAAGCTTCAGGTGGAGAATCCCCCGTGTGACCTGATACGCCGTGCGACACGTGCGATATCTCAATTGATCGATTTATCTGCTGTGCCGAGTGCCCATCTCTTTTCTTAAACCAAGAAACATTTTCAACCCGTGCTTAGTGGTTTCGCATCAGTTGTTCGAGGTGCGTGTTGTAGTATGGAGAGAATCACAACACGCTGTGACTTTTGATGTCCTCACTCTTACAATGCTCCTATGAACCCCTCAGCTCGCCGTCCCACCAGCAGAGGCTCGACTTTAAGCTTATAGACTGCGCTTACATTCCATTGGTTTTTATTTTCTGGTACCTCTATATCGACAGGTCCATCTGGATTCAGCCCGGTGGCTGGTGGCTGTCCCCATTATAGCACCCATTGTCCATTTTCAGGGTCCGCTTCAGCTCCTCTGGGAGTTCATATGGTCGCTCGTTCGGGATCAATCCAGCCTTCATCAGCTCGGCTTCATCTACGCTAGAATCCTGATCGACGGCCTTCTTCAAACTTCTCGCGCGTTCGGTAACATCGTCGATCCCGACAATCCAATTCTCGACCCAATCCAGCACCAAAGCTTCTGGAACCCCAATCTGAATACTGCGGTACGGCAGCTTGTCTAACCGAACCGTCCTCTCCGGATCCCACTGAACCCTCACATTCGGCGACTTACCCATCGGCTTTTGCGTTTCGCGAGGCCTCGACACTCGGGATTCCGCATCCCCATCGGTAATTTCGCGTTGAGACGGGCGGGAGCTAGCATCCGTCAACACGGCCCGCTTTAACAACCCCACGAAATGCTCGTGTTTCATTTTGATTGCTATGATGCGCGTTTGTCGGGGGTCTTTGAACGAATACCCTGACCGATACATCATCCAGTTCCAACTTGGCTTAATCCACGTCATGCGAGTGAGGCGGAAGGATGGAGATGCGTTGAGCTTTTGTCTTTCTATGGCAGGTAATGCGATGCTGGGGGAGTAGGCCTGGTAGACCGTTATTGTTTCGTCGTCGAAATCGGCTCGAATTTGGCGGTACGGTACGGTAGTCATCGTGAAGAGAGTATGGAATTTGAGGTTTCGCCTAACAACGGGATCTGAATAGAAAGGATGAATCTTCTCGATTGGACTCCGATCAAGGAACTGGCGGCTTATAAGCTTTAGCATCCTCCCAAATCGACTCACCCAGCTACCTCTCCGCCTTTTGTGAGATAGTGTTAGGGCGGCTGGCAGATGGTAGATATGGAAGCAACGCACAGACCATCAGTATTGCTTTTGACTCCTTTGAAGCATTAACGATATAAGCACAACATCCTACTTACACTTCCATTATGACATGTCTGGTTGTTTTCAAGTCAGTCCCACACTGCCACCCTGCGATTTTAAGTAAAGTGAACGTATCCGCATGTTGTAGGGCTAATAAGCTAGGTATTGAGAATTGGGGTATAGAGAATAAAATGCTTACTAACAACAACGATGTATATGTAGTTATGTACAATATAATATGCAATGTTAAAGCTCCGGAATAATATAGATATGCCAGGCCCTGACACCTAGTCCATGCAACACAACCTCATGCTGGATCAAACTAGCGCCGACTCCAGTCTAGACCATTTTGCCGATCGCCGGACAAAGTTATATCCTATCACCGGCCCAGACGCGACATCATCCTTCGACGACTCCGCTTCCTCGAATATCTAGTACCTAATGCCAACTTTCCCTTCTTCCTTTTCGTCCTAATTATATAATTTTCTTTATCCCGTAAAAGCGCCATAGCAGATGTAATTCACCCCACCGCACCGCCCATGGCTCCACATACTCGTACTAGGACCGGTTGCTGGACTTGTAGGGAGGCTGGCTACAAGTGCGATGAGCAAAAGCCCAACTGTGGACGCTGTGTCAGATTGAACATCTTCTGTCAAGGCTATGCCGTCAAATACAAATGGAAGAACACCACCGTACCGCGTCGGCAATCGCGTCCAAAGAAGCCGGAGAATCCGTCTAAGCAGTCTACAAACAGCCCTACCTCTGACTCCACAACATCGCCCGCATCGTCTGTCAATGACTTGCATCAGGCTAAATCCCCGCACTTGCGACAAATTTCATCCGAAAGAAGCACCGAATTGGTCCTCACGGAACACCCTGATAGCTTTCCGGACCTACAGCTGGACGACAAACGACTCCTCTATCATTGGACCCATAACCTTTCTGCCCTGATTTCAGTTGCCTCTCGTGAAGGTCAAGTGAGTCCTTTTCAAATATACCTGAACCCTATGATTGCGACATCGGGAGCCCTTCGCTCAACCGTCCTCTCGATGGCAGCACTCCACCTTTCCTTAGCATCACACAATCCATCGCTTCGTTTGCAGGCGTATCGACATCAGCGAGATGCAATTTCTTTACTACAACAACTTATTCAAGACCCATCCATGGGTTACTCGGAAATCGCACTTGCGACCGTATTGTTAATGCAAGTATCTACAAGAGTGTTTGGGGAAGGGGATGATGAGCCGCATGTGGTGAATCATTTGAATGGAGCGAAGGCAATGATAATGCGGAGAAGAGGGGCGGGATCATGGGGTTCAACCCCAACCGCTCGGTTTCTTCTGAGTCTTTTTGCTTATCATGACATCCTCGCATCTGTGTCCAGGGGCGATAGGCCTCTTATGGATCATAGTTCGGATTTTATGGCTGTTGAAGATTCAAAGTCAATGGAGAGCATCGCAAGAGTGCTCCGCCTTGTTGCACGCATTAGCGAATTAAAACATCTAGCCGAGCAATCTGATGTTAATACCGAGCAAACGGGTCGCTTCCACTCGCTTGCAGCGGGTATCGAAAAGGCCCTAACTGAGATGGACTTATCTTCATCGATCGAGGATCTGCATCAAGAGGGGCCGAACGATATCCAACTCACTGCGGAAGCCTATCGGCACGCGGCATTCATTTACCTAAACCGAGTCTGGTTGAATATCGGGGCGCCTCACCCGACAACCTTACATCACGTGCAACAGTGTCTAGCATACATTGGGAAAGTCTCAGTGACCTCGCCCTTGGTTTCCTTACATCTGTGGCCTCTATTCACCGCAGGATGTGAAGCTATCGATTCTTCTCAACGGCAGTTCGTCCGCCAACGTTTCCAACAAATGTTCGACACCCGCAAATTCCGAAGTTTGATTAGTGTAGGCAGAGATGTGGAAGATGTGTGGAGCAGCAAAGATCAGGAGCAACGGGAGGGGGGTGTAGCTGGCATGGCGAAAGTTGATTGCATTCAGGTGATTTTGAAACGCCGGGGTAGAGAAGTAGACTTGGCGTAAGGTATGTCTCGTCATTTCAAGTTAAATACGTCATTGAAGCATAAGATTTCATCGGCCTAATTTTACGGCAGTAGGGAGAAATCGTGGTTGTGAGCACCTTGGAGGTAATCAAACCCGTCATCCACCCAATCAACACACGGAACTACGTTTCCCCACTCGATTCTGTCTTTGAGGCTCTTCGGCAAGATGAAGTTCTGCTTGCTCCGGTACCAGTTGGGAAACTGAATCGACACAAGCATAACTCTGGGGTCATCCGTCTTATTTGGCATGCCAGCATGCCACAGTCTGAAATCGCGGATGATGACAGCGCCCTTTGGTAGACTTGGTTGGATGGGTGGACTGATCTGGCGCCTCTCTTCTAATAAATCCGCTCGAACCTGCTTGTGCTTCACGCTCTTGTCAAGGACCGAAGCATCTGTATCAGTGTGGCTTCCAAGCCAGATCTCAGTAGCACCGTTCTCTGGGGATGTGTCGACCAGATTGATGTTTACACAGTATCCGAATGGTATTCTAGGCATATCGAAGTCAATGTCGATATGGACAGGTTGTCGGTCGGTGGCTTTGAAAGCAGTGTTGGCACTGTAGAATCTGAGGGTAGGGTTTGGTCCCAGCATGCACTCGATAATCGAAGTCGCCCATGGATTGGCGAGGACGTCCTGGAATACGTATCCATTCTCTAATACTGGTTCTTGTTGAATGTTCCCGGTGTTCTGGCCGAAGTTGCGGTGCGTGGTCTCCCTCGCAAAAAGCTCCTTTGCTTCCGGGACCATTCGTTCGTTGAGCTTGTCTAGATGTGCTGGGTCGACTCCATTCTTCAAAACGACAACACCATCTCGGTGCAGGGCCTCGATTGCAGCCTGGAGGTTGTGAGAGCCGATCTTCTTGCTCTGGAGTTCATCAGGTGTCAGCTCGATCAAAGTGACCTGAGGTTCGGGGGTTTTGGAAATCATAATGAAAGGGTATCACAACGTTGCTGATGGATAAAACAACCGTAGAATGGGAATTTATATGACGGTGAACTGGAGAATCCGGTGCACGCCCTTTTATTTATCACTTTACGTCTGGGTCCGGATCATGGGGCGAATCCGACACACACACGAGACGAAGGCCTCCCAACAAAGTGGCCCAGAATTGAATAGAAATGAATGTGATTGCACGATGGGCCCCACAGATAAGCATTGGAGCGTCATGCGACTGGTTAAACGGCACGTTAATCGTGACCGGTTATAGGTTAGAGGAGAGCGGAAATTCAGCGACCCTGGATCCCTTCGAGGTACCCATGACTCGGCCACCACAACTGTTAAAAGTTCCCACACGAGTTAGAGTCGCGGTCGAACCCTGCGGGGTACGCGAGAGTATGCGAGGGTGCATCGTTTGCCAGACGCTCTGAGGCGAGCTCTCTCACCGTTTTCCCTTTCTTCCCCAGACTCGCCACCCAGCCAACCATATTCCGAATATTCGCGATGACAGGCCTGACCTCTCGTGCGAGTCATTGTTTCTATGGTTTCGGAGTAAGCCTATCGACTTTTGGTTACTTTCTATCTTGATATGCTCGGCTCCTGGAGATAACATGGTCTCCAATCCTATCCGACCGCTGGCTATATATTCTTGAGGTGCCCGGCATTCCACCCGGCAGCCAGTTTTGCTCTTGAGAAGACAGCTCGTACCACCAGTCCAGTCGCGAGTCTGCTGTCTTGTTTTGCGCCATGGCCGCAGTCCCGTCCGAGGTAAAGGACCAAAAGGAGGTCACCCCGTCCATCCAGTCAAGCTCAAGGCTCGGGGATGAGGCCGAGAAATCCTTGCGGTACACGGAGCTCGAGCATTCGCAACGGTTCTGGAAGGCGGCCAAACTTTACTGGCCAGCTGTTTGCTGGGGCCTCTTCATCAACTTGGCCACAGTTTTGAAGGGTATGTTTGTTTTCATCTATGTTTCAGGCGCGTTGGCATGCCGATCCCTAACGTTTAATAGGCATGGATGGCGGTATCGTTGGTAGCTTGATCGGTTTGGAGCCATTCAAAGAGCAATACGGTTACAAGTTTGGTGATGGTTACGTTGTCGCTGCCCACTGGGTGAGTGCTTTCAACTATGCGAACAAGTTGGGTGCCATCGTAGGCGCGCTGTTATCCGGATACGCATACGACCGCGTGGGACCTCGAATCATGCTGGCAGGATGCTCTATGTTCTCTATTGCCTTCATTTTTCTCCAATTCTTCAGCCACACTCCCGGACAACTATTCGCTGGCCAACTTATAAACGGATGCATCATCGCTTTCTATCCCATCTGCGCCTCTGCATACATTGGAGAAGTTGTTCCGCTTTCTCTACGTGGTTTTGCTGCGTCAATGACGAACCTGGCTTTTGTCATTGGCCAGTTCATTGCTTCCGGTATCCTCAAGGGCACGAGCGGCATGACTACCAAATACGCATACAAGATTCCCATCGCCACCCAATGGGCTTTACCGGCTGCCATGTTGATCATTGTTTCCTTCTGCCCAGACCCTCCATACTGGCTCTGCAAGAAAGAGAAATACGAAGAAGCAGAGAAGTCCCTCCGTCGCCTTGCTACCAAGGAAGTAGACCCGAGTCTCAAACTAGCCCACATCAAAGAAACCCTCCGCCTAGAAAAGACCTACGACGACGCCAAAGCAACCATCATGGACTGTTTCCGAGGCCCCAACCTCCGCCGCCTCATCATCTGCGTCATGGCCTACGACATGCAAGCCTGGACGGGCAACATCCTCTTCATCGACTACGCCGTCTACTTCTTCGAACTCGCCGGCCTCAACTCTTCAAACGCCTTCTCCATGAACCTAGGCCTCACAGCCATCGGTTTCGTAGGCACAATCATCTCCTGGCCCTTGATATCTTATATCGGTCGCCGCGACGCTTACCTCTGGGGCTGCGCAACCCTAACCCTCCTCCTCTTCATCATCGGCGCCGTAGACCTCGCCCCCCGAACCACACACGCCCCAACCTGGATCCAATCCGCGCTCATGCTAGTCTGCAACTTCGCGTACGACATAACCATCGGACCTTTCTGCTTCGTTCTCCTCGCCGAAGTTTCCTCGGCCAAGCTCCGCGGTATGACCATTGCGCTTGCAACGGTATCATGTCATATCGCGTCGATTATTTGCTCGGTCGCGATTCCGTATGCGATTAATGAGGATCAGGGGGATTGGAGGGGGAAAGTGGGGTTTTTGTTCGCTGGGCTTAGTGCACTTTGTACGGGTTATTGCTTTTTTTATCTTCCGGAGACGAAGGATCGTACATTTGAGGAGTTGGATATCATGTTTGAGAGGAAGGTGCCGAGTCGGGCGTTTAAGGGGTATGTGATTAATGGGGCTGTGGAGGCCAGGGGGGAGTTGAGGGTTTAGGTTTAGGTTTTGGGGTTGTGTAAGTGGGGGAGAGAGGATGAATGATGATGTTTTTTAGATGAAGGTGATAATATGAAGATTTATTATTTGGCACTGATGTTCTGTTGTTTATATTATGATATATTGTATTTGTAAGGTTAATATGCCGAGTATATATGAAGAGAATTTAAGGTTTTGACATAAGATAAATGTAAATATTGACTTCTTAGTATATATATTGCTTATTCTATAGCTTTGTGAAATATAGGCATTGATCGCTAGGGCTTCGCAAAAGCTTGTCTTTCTTTGATCCTCCTATACGGCATAGCAGATTTACTTAGTAATTGCGAAATCTGATGCCTTTGATCTATATAGGTTGATAAAAATAATAATAATTACTACACACTTAAATACTCACACATTCGAAATACTCAACACCATGTCTCTTTTTCTTTCAACCTTCTACAATCTCTCCACTCGCCTCATTACGCTACACTTACATATTCGCTCAACATGCTAAACCAAGATCCTAAATGCCACCTTACCCCTTTAAGATATTCCTTCTTTGCTTTTTACTCCTTATTGTATATACACCCTTACCCCTGCTTATATAGACATGTTATAAAATTTGTAGAATGTGCCTAGGTTATTTATTTATTTTACAGTGGGGGGGTGGGGATTTTCTGGAACTTGGAGTCGGATTTAGAGTTGGAGTTGGATTTGGGTTGGGCTTGGATTTGGAATCGAATGGTAAGGGGTTGTTTGGTCTAGGAGGTGGTGTGGTAGTGTGGAGATGGGGTGGAGATTGGATGGATGAATGGATATGGAATGGATTAATTGGTTAGTTGTGGGGATTGGATCTGGATGGATGGCTGGCTAGGGCTGGGTGTATACATACGAGTGAACTTCGATGTATATGGTATTGATGATCTATAGGTGATTGGATGATAAGAGTGTCCTTGAAAGGTCTAGACACATCTGTATAGTGAAGTGAATGTAAATATTCTCGAACTACTCTTAGGTGGGTAGTCTATTCATCCCACGTTCTTGATTTCAAAGTTCAAAGATGGTGAAATGCTAAAGCTCCTCTTTCCTCTATACCTGAATTAACCTTCTTTATCCTTCGAATCTTCCCCCGGCGGACCACTATGATCCTGATATCCTCCAAAAAGTAACTATTATATAGCATATAACTTTGTAATCATGAGTACCAATAACGGAGATGCCTAAGGATATAAATGATAGCTAATATAACACTTCAACATAAGGTGTTAGATAGTGAGAGTGCAGGGAATTAAATTAGTTTCAGAATAGAATTAATAGAGGATAAGTAATGACAAGGAAATGCCTATTCTTAGAGTCATATTTTAGAAGAGTATATCAGTGAAATTAAGGCCGAGAAGTAGTCTATACGACGAGAGTATCATTGTAGACAAGTAGAAAGGAGTGAGAGTATTAAGTATTTAAGTTAAGAATAGAATGTAAGGAAGTAAAGCGTTGTTAGTATATGAGAAGGAGAAGAAAATAGAGTTGTAAGAGGTTTACTGGAATGATTTCTGTCTCTATTGCGGTAGGTGGTAAGAAGTGATAATATTATTTATGGACTATTATCATGATAGCTTTATCTTGGGCGACTAACGTGCATGGTAGGTCTTATAAACAGTACTACATTCAGC
This sequence comes from Rhytidhysteron rufulum CBS 306.38, assembly GCA_000467735.1. Classification (NCBI taxonomy): domain Eukaryota; kingdom Fungi; phylum Ascomycota; class Dothideomycetes; order Hysteriales; family Hysteriaceae; genus Rhytidhysteron; species Rhytidhysteron rufulum. The sequence continues at coordinate 24,848 of AJFL01000716.1, read as the reverse complement.
AGATAAAATCCCATTTTCCCATGAAAATAACAGACGGCATAAGATTAGAAGTCTACCAACATAAACAACATATAAACCAAGAACTAATAGTAAAAATACGTTTGATACAGAGGTACCGATTATCCACTATCTAAAACTATAAAACTTACCGTCTATAACTCACCACCCACTATCACTGAACCAACTCACCATCCCCCATTCCACTCCTTCAATAGAATCTCCCGCCATTCTCTCAACACCTTAATTTACAAAGCCCGTCCATCTAATGAAGCCACTCTCAACCATCAATCAATTAATCTAGCCAACAAACCTCCTAACTCAAACACTCAAACCACTATACCAGCAATAACCAACAGCCAATCACCTTCATCCCTACTAATCACCACCTCCAAATAACAACCTTACCTACCTAAACCTCCCTAATACATCTAAAACAAAACTCTAACCTAAACCCGCAAATAATCACCCATCTACCTAACCAACCTCAAATCCTCTCTAACCTACAATATTAAACCCACCTACACCCCCTCTATCTTAATAGCTCCCTTTCCAATCAAAACCCAAACCCCTCACCAATCCAACCCACAACACCCACCCATAACCCACCAAACCCCTCCACGTATCCAAAAGCATGACTCAAATCCCTCCAAAAAAAATCCTTCCGAATCCTTCTTTCCTGCAGGAAGAAAAAGCTAGTTCCTTTAGCGGGGCATTAAGTTCAAATCCCGGGTATTGGGATATATGTTACGTAAGCTGTGATGAGGTGTTCGCGGGGAGCGGGGCCCACTGGATGGAAGTGGAAGAAGATGTTTAGTGAATAGGACAATATCATAATGCATCACTTAAATCAAGATGTAAGTATCAATTCATACTAACAAGTTTAAAGAACAAATTCAGCAGTAATACATCACAAACACAGCAGGATGATATTGAAAAAGGGGAATTATTTCGATTGAACCCTAAACCCAGAAAAAGCCTCATTCATAGTAGAAGTACAAGTGTTCATCCGACTTTTCCTTCTTGCATTCGCATCCCACCAAGAAAAAGAACCCCACCCATCATGAAAGTCGTGATGCATTCGTGTCGTTAAGGAAACCCTTGAGAATACCCTTTAGACGAGAAAGCCGCCATTAGGACAATGAAGAAAATTAAACGTCCCTGAAGTAGTAATGACGAGCCGTTTACAACTCCTCCTTGACAGCGTCGGAAGCCTTAATGACGCTTTCATAAGCAGCATCAGCAGCCTTTTGGGCGGACTTCGAGGCATCGGCGGAACCGCTAGCTGTAGACTTGGAGGCGGCGGAAGCAGCGCTGGAGGCGGACTTTGAAGCGACAGATGAGAGGCTAGAGGCACTCTTGGCAGCAGCATCAGTAGCGCTGGTTGCACTGGCAGAGGCGTCAGAGGCAGCAAGGCCAAGTTGCTGCTTGATCCAGTTGGTGTATCCGGCGAGACCAGCGGTAGCTTGAGCGTACTCGTTTCCGGCCTTGGAAGTAGCAGCACCGTAGGCACTGGCGGCGGTACCGGAGACGTTATCACCAAGAAGCGAAGCACGATGCTTACGTGCAAGAGCGATGAGTTCATTGCGCTTGGAGCCTTGAGGGACCTTGATGCCGTTCTTGTCGGCCCACTCCTTGATCTGGCTGTCGCTCCAAGAGTCGAGAAGAGCATCGCTGAGGCTCTGGGTAGCACTGGCAGCGGAAGCGGAGGCGGAAGAGAGGACGGATTGGGCGTTAAGGCTGGCGAGACGGGAGTTGCGACGGACCGATGCGATCAGCTTGTCACGAGAAGATGGCTGAGGGGCAGGAATGCCACGCTCGTCGAGCCAGGCCTTGAGATCAGATTCTGACCAAGACTCGTAAAGCCAGTCACCGGGGTATGAGGCGGTCTCGCTGATAGAGTTGGCAGCGGACTGGTAGTTCTCACGGATGGACTTCAAGAGGGAGTCACGGGTGCGAGGCTGAGGGACGGGGATGCCATGGCGATCCGCGAAAGCCTTGAGTTGGGAGTCGGTCCAGCTGTGAAATTGTTAGTGTATGTGATCTGACAATTAGAATATTGAAGCTACTCACGAGTCGAAAATCCAGTCACGAACGTTGCCGTATGCTTGTGCAACAGAGTCCTCGGTCTCTGTCCAGTAGACCTTGACTTGTTGTGCAAGGCTTTCCTTGTTCTTCTCGGTACCCTTCTTGGCTTCCTGACCCTTGACGGAAAGGTAGTTCTGGAGCTGCTGGGTATCCCAGCTGTTGTATGGAGTGACAACCTTGTCGTTCCAATTCTGCTTAACGAGGTTCTCAAGGTCTTTCCGGTCTGCTGGCGTGGGGTATGGAACATTGTGGTCGGAGAGCCATCGCTCAAGCTCCGTCTCGTGCCACTTGTTGTAGACTGGCGGGACAAGTCAGCATGCATCATTTGAATAGCCTCACCACGGAGAGAGGAAAACACGGGTCTCACAGTACGCACCGGCCTTGCCAAACCATGTACTGGCGACAGTGCCCTCTGCAGCCAAAGCCACAGTAAGGGCGGAAGCAAATGAGAATCTCATGTTGTGGTAAGGAGACGAGGTCGTCGGGTGGAGGGTTAATTAATCGGCGGAAGGAGGCAATCTAGGGTTGATGGAGGGGGGAAATGAAGAGCGTGGGGCGGAGAGGGAGTATATAAAGGACCCGTTGTGGTGGCTTCTAGAGTGAGCCGAGAATATTGTGGCCGTGACGTAGCTGTCACGTTTGCTAGTAATGTCGTCAAGCAAGCACAGGCGCGGCTTGCCGATTCGGCACCAATCAGAGGGGGTAGCTGCCGGGTGGGTTTTGGCAACAATCCCATCGGAATCGTCAGTTTATGCGGGGAATCGCGTCGTGCATGGGCCACTGACATCACCGCTAGCATCGCCAAGTGCCTTTCACTGGCTGCTGACAGGCAAGCCACCCCGCAGATTTCGAGCAGGGATTACGCCCATCACGATTCCATTCCATGCTTCACATTTTCTGCAGCAACACAAGTGCTCAAAAAGGAATATCATTATCATCGTATTGTCCTATGTAGAAGGCCTCATTGGGAATCCACGTTATGCAATACAGGAACTATTGTACATACGAATCCATTTTAATCCACCCCATCCATATGCGCCATTGATTCAAGGCTCTTTGTCTCGTCCGCCTTGTCCTAATCAGATTATTAGCATTTTTGCAATTGAGCGCCTGGTATTCGAAACATGAGCAAAACTTACCGGACCAGAATCCCTTCGACACCTTATCTTTCTCGGCGTCCTTATTGCTGACCTGCTCATGTGCACGCTCAGATCTCTGTTCCAACTCCTCATTGTGCTGCCTAACAGAAGGGTCGTCTTCGCTTGGTGGATTTTCACTCAGAATCTTTGGCTGCGCACCTTTGACACTGTTATCCTTCTTGCTGCTGCCGCTGCTGCTGCCTGAGGACTGTTGCGTCTCATTGCCTTTGGAGGAACTGTCCTCGTTGGGGCTCGTGGATTTCTGCTGGCCGACTTTGGGAGGTGGCGGGCCTGGATGCTCAAGGTTCTCGGATGGGTTCTTGCCTTGCTTTTGGGGTTTCTCACCCGCAGGATTACCTTCTCCACTGCCGTAGTCTTGCTGTGCGAAGCGTTGTGAAGTCACTGCGAACGTTCTCTGAGAAGTGGTGTTCAGAACAGGGCGGATAATGGTCGAGCGAAGGCTCGTGGTGGATCGAAGAAATGACATTGTGGAGGACCTTGTTTGAGAACTTTAATTGCCGTGGATTTATCAAAATAAAGGTAAGGTGACAGTGGAGTTTGTGTTTGTTATGGGGAGCTTGTTTTGGAGGTGTGGCGCTAGTTGAGGGTGAGCTATTGTGGTAGCTATCAGACTGACGTCACGATGTCAAAATATATGCCAAGCATCGGGGAATCTTACGGAGTACTGTTTCACCATCATCGATGACTATCACGAATTCTGTGGAAAAAGTAATCTGCATAACTCGGTAGTGCAGATGAGCAGTCATGCGGGCAGTCAGTTTATTGCTATGGGTAACGATAGCATTGGTCACGGACGGTTACGCGAACTTCATTGGCAATAGGACCACTTGAGCTGGAATTTAGGTGTAAAGCATATGCCGCACCATATCGAATATATCGTAGTCGGTATAGTCTATCAATCATCGCCTACAACCTTTGCGTGTCGGAAGTATTTCATACCCACCCAAGCTATCACAACCCAAACCCAAGCCATGACCGCCGTCAATACCATCAAGGCAGGATAATATCCAGTAATTGGCAAGGTCGGGTCGTCCTCAAGTTCTGGTGGTGCATATGGTGTCTCTCCAACATCCCAAGCCCAACTCCATACACCAAGGCATGATCCCATTCCTACCACGAAGACAATCCAGGTGACAACGAGCACCACCCAACCCCACCATTCCGTTTCACTGTAATCCCATTCCTCCTCCAAGTCTAGGTCTGATGCTGTAGATACGATGGGGAGCGAGGAGCCGTGCGTAGTTTTGTTGTTGGATCGTCGTCGCTGCAACGATGTAGATTGCGTTGGGGGCTGTAACTGAACAGGATAGTATGAGGAACTACTACTAGACAGAGCAGGGCGGGAAAATAGGAGACCTTCGTCATCGTCCGTAGTAGATGCGTATGCACCATTGGGGCTTGTCAGAGGCGATGCGAGGGCCCGAGGTGTCAAATGATCGTGTCCATCATGAGGAAAGCTCGAGCTGTCAGTGCTGATAGAAAGTCCTCTCGAACTCCATCCACTCTCGGAAGATGAATTCTGGGACGCGTTTCCGTAACCGAATCTCGCTGGACCCATCTCGTCGTCGGGCGACACGGGGCTCATGATGGAATGGTCGGCGGTGGGTTTGGTGGGGGAGCGTCTCTGCAAGTCGAGGATGGAGTTGCGGCGTTCACGAAGCCTGAGACCAGTACCCAAGATGGCAGTCTTCCTCAAGGAGCCCTTCCGCTTGCGTCCTTTGTTTTGGCGCATCACATCTCCCATCGCTGAAGTTCTCTTTGGCCCATCCCCGCCATGGGCGATTCCGCGCTCTTCATCGTTGCCCTGACGCTTTGGTGGTGATCGCGCAGAAGCGTCCTCGAAGGAGCGCAGAAACGACAGTTTGCCCAGAATGCCGCCAGAGGTGCTCCGCTTGTGTCCCCCAGAGCCAGCATCGCCCTTTGCATTCTTCAGCTCCCCGTTGGTTGAGCTAGCCACGTTCAGGTCACCTCCGCCATCCTTTTTTGGGTCGTTCCCATCTTCCATGCTCCACCCATCCGTTGCTTGGTCGGTTGTTAGCGATAGCTTGACATGTTATGGCGAGGTCGACAGAGGCACAGCAGAGTTGCGTTGACGGAGCGCGGCGCCTGCTCTTGGTTTTCGCCCGTTCGTCTTGTCTTGTGTCTGACATTGGGTCCGAGCGCCATCACCCCTGTGTGAAACCAGTCCTGAAAGGCGATGGCTTTCTCCAACCCTCAACACCTCCCCTCGTCCACTCCACTACTGATCCACCGCGCTGTTACGAGCGGTCAGTTTGACCCTTCGAATGATGAAGCACAGATAATATTCTTCCGTATCCATTCCTTCCGGTACTCATCATGGCGCCCGAACTGCCTATCCTCGTTCATCCTAATAACCCTACACCACCGCCTCCTGAAGAGGATGATCCCCCCGTCGGTCTGGGCTTAGACCAATCACTATCCCCCACGAAATTGGGATACAATCCAGACACACTTTCCCCTTTATCGGCCACATTTCCGTCTGAACGATATGGAACCCTTGCTGGGCCCAACGATTCTACTTCTGCGCGACCGACCCTGAGTACCGCCTTCAGTCCCACGAGTTCTTCGTTTCCTATCAGCCCGAGGAGTGCTGTTAGCGGTATGAGTGAGAACGACACGCCTTCGTTGAGCGGTTCCGACAATGTGCGGAACCCGTTCAATTTCCAGCCGGTGCAGTATGCGCCTGGAAGAGCTGCTGCAACCAAGCCTGTATGCGTTTACATTTGGAGCTTTGAAAGAGCGCTTTTTACTGATATCATAGCAGGAAATCGGGCGACGACGTGGCCACAAGTACAAGCACAGTAGTGTTTCCCATCAAATCTTTCTCGAACCCCTCCCGCGAGCACCACTGCAATTGCCGGCATCCCTACCTGTACCTACATTCAAAGAATACCGAGCGAGCATGTCCACCGAACAAAAGATGAGAGGAATATGGTGTTGTTGCCACTTGTTTGTGGCAGGTTTTGTCCAATGGACCGCGCACGAGTCACTCGCTCTCACAGTCTTATCGCGACTGTTATGCTACGATGCGTTGGGCGCATTTCTCTGCGTTGCGGTAGACGTGGGTACGAACTTTGAGGTCTGGAAAAGGTCAACCATACGGCATCCCTTCGGGTTCGAACGGTCGGAAGTGGTGGCGGGCCTCGGCATGTCCGTTGGTTTGCTTTTCATGGGGTTGGATCTTATTTCACATTCTCTCACGCACACCTTAGAGGATAAGGGTGGACATGAAGCCCATCATGCCCACCCCCATGAGCGAGTTTCTCCAGGCAGCATTGACCTTGCGGCATTAAGTGCAATAGTGTCAACGCTCGTCTCAGCAATTCTACTTAAAAATCATGCTAGGATTGGCAAGGTCATGAGGTTAGGAGGCATCTCCAATTTGCCATCCCTCCTCAGTAACCCATCTCACCTGCTGACAATCTCCTGTTCCGCGCTTCTTCTGTTTCTTCCGCTGCTGAGCATCCAGATGTATGTTTGGATGGATCGGGGCTTAGCCGTCGCTGTGGCCGTCGCCATGATTGCACTGGGTTGGAGATTGGGATGGACTCTGGGAAAGATTCTCATGATGTCCTACACGGGCCCTGGAATTGGTGATGTCATGTACGACATTCAGACAGATCCGACCGTCTCGGTGGTAGAGGAAGCCAAGTTCTGGCAAGTGCATTACGGGCTGTGCCAGGCAAACTTTAAACTGCGAGTACGCAGCCTAGAGGACATCAGCAGGCTACGCGATCGAATCGGAAGCATGGTGCGAAACCGCCTGGGCGGAGGATATGGAAGCGGTGGGCAGAAATGGGAGGTCTCGACGCAGATAACTCTGGAAAAAGACTGATGATGTAGGGAGCAGGGCCATGATGAGATTTACCCCCTCTGCAACCCGCCGATTGGACAAGCTGAGAGAGCATTATTCGGGAATGTACAAAATTACCATACCCACCTGGGAACCCCCTGTATATACAAAATAGGGGTAAAATTCGAGCCACTTTTCTGTGCCACTTTTCTAGAGCGTTTCTACAGCCCACCACGGTCCACGGGACATAGGGCTTAATTGCTTTTTCACGTTTACCAGCGGGTGCTGCTTGGGCTAACTAACTGTGTTGTGTCAAGCCGGCAGCACTAAAAATCCTCTCTGGTGCCAGGCTGTCATGCAGCTTAAGCGACCGCGCGACACACGTCGGTGATGCTGTCATGCCGTGCCCACTGCAGATTTCTGTATCCAGTCAGAGAAATTCAGAGATTGTCGGGACTCGGGATGGCTTTTGGCAGTGGTGTTGTCGAACCCTTGGTGGACCAGCCGGGCACTAGATGACCCCTGAGCCAGCCAATCCCCCGGACTGGCGAGCAGCGAGCACCACAAGCATTTCTCGCACTCACCGCCTGACGATCCCAGTGCCAGCCCAACAGCCGCAACGGAACGGGAGGAGAAATGAGCTGCCAGCCAGCGCGATTTGCTGGGCTTGCTGCTGCTGCTGCTGTTCTTCCTCACACCACACACGCCCTGCCACCTCCCTCCCACCCTTCTTCTCCTGCCTGCCCGCGTGAGAGTGCGTCGCTGTCGTCACCATCCAGACAGCCGACACACTCCGCCGATATAATTTTGTAACCCACATGGCTAGGAGAGAGCGGCGAGAGCGAGAAGCAGAATCTTACCAGCGAGACGACCGTCGCCACAAACACCGCCATCACAACCATCACCACGACCCGGTCGAACGCCGCGAGCGACGGGAACGACGCAAAGCCGAAGACGTTAGACACGAGGCCGAAGACGACCTCGATGCCCTGCGAACCGCCCGAACCGACTACTTCTCTCGCCCGGAGGCCGACCGGCGAAGACAGGATCCCACTCCCATGGCAGCCGAGGTCGTCGAAGTCGAGCGAGTAAGAAGTCATAGGCCGAGAAGGCACGACAGCGGACATGGCTCATCGCGAGAGTCGAGAAAGGACAAAGATAGCTCAAGAAGGAAAAAGAAGAGCAGGGCCACAGATGACCGCAGCGAGGATTATGTCTACGGCCGACCCGAGCGTGAGCGGGCTGAGGAGGTGCGAGTAAAACGATCTTCGACCAGGAGGAAGAGTGAGGGAGGTGCTTCGCGAAGATTGCCAGAAGAAAGGCCAAAGGCTTCGTCTTCACGACCGGTCTCTGTCCGCGAGGAGCCGAAGTTGAGCAGGTCGGTACCTTATCATCATCGCACAAAACTGTTGTTTCACAAACTGACAACGCATGCATAGGAGCATTTCTGCTCGAGAACCGTCCAGGATCTTCATGTCTAGTCGGCCTTCTCTTCGACGATCAGGCACTATCAACGTCAATACCGCCCCTGCCACACGAGCACCATCTGAAGATGAGAGACCGCCACCAAAACCTACACACTCACATCGTAAAAGTACGGGAGGGCTATTCGCATCTTTGTTTAAACCTTCACCACACAAAACAGTGCCAAAAGAATTTCCAAGGTACGCTTTGTAGGACAAGAGTCCACTTCCTCGTGGCTAACCTCGCATAGGGTTGCATGCGTGATCTGTCTCGCCGACGATCTCCGTTCTAGCAAAACTGCCAAACTCGATTGTGGACATCGCATGTGCTACTCCTGTCTTAAACGCCAGTTCTCCCTCTCCGTCAAAGACCCTGCCCATATGCCTCCCACCTGCTGCACCGCCGAGCACATACCCCTCAAACATGTCGATAGACTGTTTGATGACAAGTTTAAGAGACTCTGGAATAAGAAGTACCAAGAATATACTACTAAGAATCGAATTTATTGCCCCACTAGAGGCTGTGGTGAATGGATCAAGCCCTCCAGAATCCGCATGGATACGACGGTAGGAAGGAAATATGCTCGCTGCGGACGGTGCAATGTCAAAGTATGCGTTCATTGCAATGCCAAGTTCCACACTCGACGTGAATGCCCACAAGATGAAGAAGCAAACCAAATTGTGGATTTGGCAAAGGTACATGGGTGGCAGAGATGTTATAATTGCAAGACAATGGTGGAGCTGAAGGAAGGCTGTAATCACATGACTTGGTATGTGAACTTTCCCATCATTGAGGTGTTTTCAGGAGCCTCCCCTTTCTTGCATTAGCGCTGCTTTATTGGATTATCCCTTACTAACTATATGATAGTCGATGTACGGCTCAATTCTGCATGCTCTGCGGTTCCCGCTGGAAGACATGTAATTGCCCCTGGTTCAACTATAATTTGGACGAGGATGATCAGTTGAATAATAGGCGTGCACCCATTTTCGCCAATGACCGACAAGACGTTGTTGAGGTCATTGAACTCAACGAACCCGAACCCGCACCACCGCTTGCTCGTCGTCCTACTTCTCATCACCAGGATCGCATCAACCAGGAACGGGCAGATGAAGCTATGGCAAGAGCGCTACAGAACCAGATGATGTTCGAACGCGAGCCTACTCCCGCTCAGCGGCGACGTAGTGAAGATGTTGTGGAAGCTTATGATTATGGCAATGCAGGCGGACATCACTTAAACGACAACTACCGCGTGGAACCCATCCCAACAGGTCCTCCCGTTCAAACTTCTGGACCATTCCGAGCTCTCCGCAATTTACCCACGTCTAACTTCCACCGTTCCAACTCTACACGTACCCCAGGTAGAACGGTTAGAGACTTTTTAAGACCACGACGTGTTTCTGCACCAGCCCCAACTCCAGCCTCAGCACAAGCTGGTTTAACCATTGACGGTACCCGGCGAGGTATGAATAGAGTAGGCACATGGCTACAGCATGTGGAGTACGACCCCGCCGAAGTGGAGGGGAGAGGTGCCCGTAGGCACGTCGAAGTAGATGAATGGGGTGACGATCGGTCCTTTTATGGAATTGATTAATTTTTTCCGATCTCTAACATGGAGATGAGTTGATCTCGTCGCGCAAAAGTAATCGTTGAGTTATTTTTTTTGGGGGGGTTGCTATTTTGGGTTTTCTCAAATGATTTGGATTTGGCTATCGTCTTTTCGTTCATGGTTTCTTTCTGGTTAGCACGATACCCCCACGCTGATGAAGGTATGGTTTTAGACTTATTTTTTAATTGCTATTTTGATCTTTGTACCAGCTGTTATTTGGGGTTGTTTCGCATAGGCGCTGAGCGAATATAAATTAGAGTTTGATTTTGGTGCATGGCATTCGAAGTAGTTTAGCTTGTTGATTTAAATGTGATTTAGATGTGATTTGTATATATTGAATTCTAGTAAAAGTCCTAATATTTCCTCGTTGTTGCTGTATAGCCTTATCTAGGTATCATTGCACTTATGTAGGGCTGAAGGTACGCGATAGCTGATTAAGCAATATCGGAGCTTCATCGCTAAGTCCATCAACCTCCAACCATCACACATACGACGACATACCTGACCAGAATGGCCCCCTCTCAATTAGCGAATCCGCTGGCGACTGTGGAACAGCTGTCCTCTTCTAGCTCTCAGCTTGACGGAATACCCGCTGATCTCGAAGACTCTATAAGATTCGCAGGCGCAAAGCTTACCCAAGCTGCTGGAATACTTCTTCGATTACCCCAAGAGATTATAGCACAAGCGATAATAATTTTTACGAGATTTTGGATGGGACCAAAAGGTGGAAGCTTAACACAATATGGAGCAGAGGTATTCAACTCAAATGACTTCTTAAAGGCTTTCACGGGTGTTAGAGCTAAACAATGCACAGCAAATCTCCGCAGGCTCTTTATACCTCGCTGCTAAAATCTCCGCGTACCCAAAGTCTCCCCGAAGCATTATAAATGTCTACGCATATTTATCTACTCTTCAACCCACCTTAATACCCTCCTCCGCTTCGCCTCCGAACCTCGAAGATGCGACCGCATACTATGTGTCCGAAGGCACATACCAAGGCCGCCGCCAACTCCTCACAACAACGGAAACACAAATCCTGAAAACATTAGGTTTTCAACTTCACGTCGCCCTCCCATATAGCCTCTGTATATCTTATCTACAAGCTCTAACCGTGCTTACCCACGCCCAAGGCTCTGCGCTAGCGAAACGCGCCTTCGCACACCTCAACACAGCGTTATTGTCACCACAGCTTTTATACCTCACACATCAGCCACATACGCTTGTCACGGCTGCGATATATCTGGCGGCGAAGGAAGTTGGGGTAAAGCTGCCTGACTGCGAGTGGTGGGAGGTATTTGATACAGATAGAGAGACGTTAGGGTTTTTGGTCGTTGGATTACTTAGCGTAGAGGGCTTTGCTTTGGAAGAGAAAACTAAATGGGGAAAACGGAAAGTACCAATGACGGTTACCGACGTCGAAATCGAGGTCGAGAAGAGGCGCATCCTGGAAGATGGTGAGGCGTGAGCGTATTAGCGAATTGAGATCCATGGAACACTGGCTCTTTAATCCAAAAATCCAATGGAAGAAGTACGCTCCGCGTGACCAATCCACAACCCATCTTAAAATGGTCGCTTGAGCCCTTTCCCAAGTATTGTGTATTAACAACTCAACCGTCCCAATCTCTACACGGATACATACCGGATATTAGCCTTTCGCAAGACGGTAGTTTGCTACTTTCTCCATTGTGCATTCACCTATCATCGATCCCCACGGTCTTTACGATCTCTATAGTCCCTATATAAACCTTCCATTGGATGGTGCCTGGAAAATCAGAAAAACTCCCATTCCACGTTTACACGATAACCACAGAAATTTACCCAGGAAAACTTCCAAATAAAATATGTGGAATCAGACAAATTCACAACTTCTGGGCGGCTTCATAAAATCCTGTCCAGGATGCGAGCAACCATTTGAGCAAGATCCTGGTCGTTCCATGTCCTCCTGCACCACTGGTATCTGTTCGACATGCCAACGATTTACCTCGAAGCTGATCACAGCCCTTGACATCGCCGAACGGCCGTGCGCTTCAAAGCATGCAAAGATACCTGCCATGATGCCATGTAAGACATGCGTAGCAATTCCGCCGCAGAAGTATGCACAATGCCTTGCAAAATATATAACGTGCATTAACTGTGGCCACATGTCTAAGGTCATGGTTCGCCTTTTACAAGAGGACAAGGAACGCCATTTCGAGTTCCTTGAAGCACTTACATCAGGGCCCGGGGAGAACTGGTTGAACGAGCCCCAGCCCTGGGGTCTTTGCCTTTCGACCGACTCGTCGACTGGTGATAGCAACGCTCGTCATTCTACTTCCTCAAACTCTGACGGTGGACCGGTGTATCCTATTCGCAATCCTTGTGCAAAGATTTCAGATATCGAGGAGCTGCCGAGTCAGTCTCGACGGAAACAGAGTGGTGTCTGTGAGTTACATAGATCAAATGCACTCCGTAGACGCAAGACTGCAGAGTCATCGAAGGAACTTTCTACACAAACTACCTCAAGTCTATCTCCAAAAGACACTTCTCATGGGAATATCGAGAGCTCGCAGAACATACCCTTACGGGCCCCTTCACTTCGAAGAATGAAAGCTCTCTATGACCTTAGAAAAGAATCCTCCTCTACTGAAGGCGATACACCACCAGTACGCCCATTGAAACCTCCACTCCGCAGGTCTAATGCCACCTATCGCCCAAATAGAGACGGGAGACAGTCGAGAAAACGGACTGTAGAACGTTCTCAGACTACAGCGGTTGATGAACCCGCTCGCGAACTCCCAGATCCAGAAAAGGAACCTGGAATGCCCTTTCAAGGTGGCTCATCTCTAAGCTCAGGGTCGATAGGACATTCCACCATCCATGGTTATGGGCCTGACCCGCCTGAAATTCAGCGGGTACGAGATAGGTCGGGGAGAGCTCAGCTACACCAGGCTACGAGACTTGAAGGGTCTATGGAGGCACTATTGGTTAGTGAAGAGGACGACGCTAGACCCGTATAATAGGAAATCGAATGTAATATTAAACACATCATGTAATGTTAGCGGAGGTGAAATAGACCAAAGTTTTTGCTACGGAGTTGATCATAGGTTGAATCGGATCTTCACAACGTTTAATATACTCGCATCATCAATCTTTTGTCAAATATTTGAAATTCCATACCAAATACAAAATATCTGTATCTATCCCAACGCGTGATACCATTTTTACAAGTCACAATCTCAACAGTCTTTCACGGCCAACTAGTAAATTCAGTCACCACGTCCCAACCGCAGTACCATCCCACCTCAATACGCAAACTTCTCCCCAACCAACTCCTCACTCAACCCCCACAGCCTCTCCGCATTTTCCCCATCAACCGCAAACCCCCTCGCCTCACCAACCCCACAATCCACCAAATACGCACCACTTTGCCCCCTCAATCCGGGATCAAAAGCCGCCACAACCGTCGTCGCCGCCCCCTGACTCAACGACTTAAACCTCATCGGCAACTCCTCCTGCGGTTTCATCTCCCCCTTCTCATTCACAAACCCCTTATCCATAAGCTGTTGCACGGATAAATGGCGGCCTAGATTCGTTAACACGACACCTGGGTGCACAGAGAATGAAGTTACGCCTTTATGAGCCAGACGACGCGTTAATGAGATGCTGAAGAGGATGTTGGCGGTTTTGGATTGGCCGTAGGCGAGGTCTGGGTCGTATTCTTTGCCTTCGTTGAAGTTTAGGGAGTCGAAGCGGATGGGTGACCATCTGTGGCCTTCGGAACTTAGGTTTATGATGCGGCCTTGGACCGGGATTATCCGGGGTAGAAGTAGGTTCGTAAATAGGAAACTCCCGATGTGATTTGTGCCGAACTGGCTTTCGATTCCATCGGGGGTTAAAGCCCAGGGGGTGCTCATTATCCCGGCGTTGTTTATCAAGACATCGATGTTTTTGACGTCGGGCCAGGAGAGCAGTTCTTTTGCTGCGGTGCGGACGGTGCTGGTGGAAGAGAGATCGAGGGATAGTTGTTTGAGGGGGACGTTGGGGGACTGGGCTTGGATTGTTGACGCGGCAGCGGAGAGGGCGGAGGGTGTGCGCGAGGCGAGGATTAGGAGGCTGGGGGAATGCGAGGAGATTGCGAGGGCGGTGGATAGGCCGAGGGAGTTGGGGGAGATGCCTGTTATGAGGACTAAGGGTGGTGGTGTTAGTGGGTGGTTTTAGTATGGTGGTATTTGAGATTAAAATGGGGTTTTGGGGATATGGGATGAGATCATCAGGAGATTTTATAGTCGAAAACCAAGGGTATAATAAATAACAGTGAGTGATGAAAGGAAGTAGGAGATGGAATTGTCATGTACCTGTTTTGCCTTTGATCTGCTCAGAGAAGGCACTTGCGGCTTCTTCGGCAGTAGTTCCCCAGCCAAAGTTCTGCGACATTGCGGACTGTAGATATTTTATTTGATGTTTAAAGCAAGACAAGATAGATAGAATAGGTCGGGAGAAGGTTGGTTGCTTATAGGAAAAGAATCAACACCGTCCGTCTCAATCGAAACAAAATGAAACAAAATTAATCGATACAATTGTAAACCACAACCTCCCATTCCCAACCTATTTATACAAAAGCTGCTGCCTACCCAATCCCACAACCCACGTCGCAATAAACCGACCAAACCCCACTCCCACTCATCAATCCATCAATCGGCGAAATCAATTCCCCCACAAAGCGCAATTGATTCCCGAGTCAGTATAGCCAGGTACGGTTTTAGGATTAACAAACCCCGTATCACTATAGTAAGCATCATAGCTCACCACCCCATCGGACCAGTTTTCTAATCACTCGGATGGATTTAAATCGCCTTGTGGCCGGGTGATGACGTATTCGTTGTGTTTTTGTGCGCGGAACGGCGGATGAAGGATGTACGTGAGGCAGGGTCTTCCAGGGTGATGTGGTGGATTTAGGTTATTTCCGTGGTGGTGGGCAAGTGGCTTGGGATTGGGGGTGTGATGAGGTGAACGCGGGGCGTTTTGTTGCTGATGTCATGAGGTCACGTGGATTCAGCATTTGCTGTATTCCTGGTAGGGGTATGATTGGTGGAGATAGATGATTCTTGTATGGATATGTTTAGTTTGGATTGAGGGGGTTTTGGTATGGTCGGGTGCTTGGAGAATCGACGTTGTCTACAGACGGATATTTTGATGGGTTTTGGTTGTTGGGAAGTGAACCTTGGGAATGCCCCCACTGGCGGGCGTTTCGCCTATGATTTTGCTATGGATGATTTTGCTTGGCTTACATCTACATCTGTAATGAGTGTACTGAACTCACTATCTAGATGAATTGTTAGATGATTGAAGGACTCTGCTGAATGTTTAATGAAGTGTTGGTAGCGCGAATTACTAAGCCCCTTCTTCATCAAGTGAAGCAGTGAATGACTCCCAGCCTTCTGCATTGGCATAGAGAAGTTGTGTCTCGCTAATGAAACATCTGCTACAACCTCAGATTAACAAAGTCGCTTCTTTCTTCCTTTATACTGCACAATACCCTAACAATACAATGTCCTCCATATCCACAATGTACAAGCGAACTATTTAACCTACCAACATAAAAACTCCACTTTTGAACCCTTTAGCTACACTACCTAATCACTTTTACACCACCACTTCTCCACCTCACCCGAAATGATCCTCAGCAACCTCATACCCCACCAAACAGACTCAGAACCCTCAAGCCCTAAATCCCGCATCACAGCCATAAAGAAGAAAATTGCAAGTCTCTACCTCACGCCCAAAGGCGTCACAGAAGATTTCCGCGACGTAGCCTCTGAAGTCTATATGGCAGGTCACAAAACCACATTCTCGATGATCGAGCGTTGGGAAAAGAAACTCAGTACCCTCGTTTCTGACAAACGGAATAGCAACAAAAGCAACAACAACAACAACAAAACCAACACCTCCACCAAAGTCAAACCCCGAAAGCTAATTCCCAAGCGCATCGAGAATCTCAAAAAGACAATTCGAGCGCTGAAGAATATGGATGTTGGATCCAGTGAATCGTTCCAAGAGATTGAGGCTGAGGTCAAAGCAGTCGGGTTCCTGGCTTCTGAGGGTATGATAACTCGTTGGGAAATGGGTATCGCGTTATTGATCGAAACAGGCGAAACCACGACTCCAGATACGATCATCACGCCTGAGCATTTCTCGGCTATGATGTTGAGATTGGAGAAGCTTTATGAGCGACTTACGGATCTAGATGAAGGCGTTAACGTTCGTGAACAACTTTTCGATCTCGCGAGAAGATTCCCACATAAATACGTCGTTGATGAAGAAGACAAGAAATGGAGAAACGACGCCATGAAATTGAATCTGCAGATTAGGTCTCTAAGAAATGAAGTTGATGCTCAAGCTGAGTTCGTAGTCACGCATCCCCATCTGATGCAGAAATTCGAAGAACGCGCGATGGTTCTGATGGAAGAGGATTCTAGTCCTTGTGAGAGAGGTGCGGTTGCAATGAAGAAGAATCGGAAGTATCCTAGGGTCGAGCTTGATTTTAAGGGGTGGAATTTTAAGAATGCGGGTCAGGGGCCGGGTTTGGAGGTTCCTGTTGGTCCGACGGATTTAACTGATGATTCTGAGGTTGTTGAGAGGGAGAATCGGTGGAGGGATGAGAAGGAGGTGGAGAGGCCGAATTGGATGCGTCAGCCGGGGTTTTTGGTTGAGAATAAGAGGAGGCATATGGTTTTTTCTTGATTTGATCAAGGCTTTTGTATGGCATTTCGCATGGCGCCAGTTTCAACGATGTCGATAAGAAAGGCAAGAAAGGCAAGAAAGTGAAAGAGAAAGCATCAAGCAAACAGCAACGTAGTGTCCGTAAAGTGTGTAGAGGTCCGAATGACAAAATACATACAAAATAATTCCATTTTCTCGCCCCATAACGTTTACTAATCCAAAATCTATTCATCCACTCATCAGTATTCCTTCTCAAACTCTTAACACCCAATCATGCAAACCTCCACCCGCTGATCAGAAACTTAACCCTGTCCTCCAGCCTCTCGATTAAATGCACAACCAATTCAAACACTCTCAACCACTCCTCCCCCGCTATCCCTATGAAAATTCCATGAGGCCGCCCTTATGCCCCGGGGACCTCTCGCCCTCTCCCAGCCCCCACTCACCAACCCAAGGCAATAACAAAAAGCTCACAGACCATCCCAACACAAGCGAACCCAAACCACCCACCAAATAAACCAACACTCAATTACTGAATCCCTGTCCTACCCACATCTGTACTACCCCAAATGCAGATTTTGAAACGGGGTGTTCCAGGCAGCAACTATGTTCTCAGGGCTCTGTTAAGCGACCCTGGAACCTAGACCCTATCCTAGAATGCAGAGCCAGGAGAACTGCTCAGGGAAAGTAAGTTTGTTTTAAGTGAAGAGGGGAAGAAGGCAACGGATGGAGATAGATTGAAGGGAGGGGTTAGTTCACATGTGAACTAATTTGGACTGGACTGACGTGTCCATGTCTGTTAGCTTTTAGACTCCATGCATGTTTGAAACTTGGTCGTTGATATTATTTGCAGCTGTGGATCTCCTACCCTCCATTACACTAACATGCACATCACTCTCGATGCACGTTCCTGATCCACAACCTAGGGCGGGGAAGCGGGAGAGCTGGGAACGTTTGCATAGATACCTACCACCGATCATGATAAGTCAAGTCGGTAATTGGTTTTAGGATCTATCTCGCATAAGTTCCTTCATTTGTTGTTTTGTTGACTTGGTGTATGTTCCCGAATAGCCTTGCATTCACATAAATAATTGGACCATAGCTATTCTCCCCTTTCTGTGACTTGTCACTCCCTTCCCGTCTATCCTATCCCACCCAATACATCCATAAGCATATAACTTACTCCCTTCATCATGCTATATAGGTTCCACAACATAAACTTTATTGCCACCAAACCCTCACCACCGTTCATCCTTACCCGAATGAAAATCAACAGACTATGATTCTCAACAAACTTTATGCATCAATCAATCAACCTATCTAACTAAGCGTAGCTAATCTATTGTTTTGGGCGAGTAGATCAGGAGGAGGAGGTTGGACGAATAGATTACGGGCAAGACAATTCGAAATTCAAATTTAACCACTTTATCAAAAACATCTATGGCTCTGTTAAATGTATTGACAGCAATCTAAGAGTGCTTCGAGATAAATCATTCCCCTGCTTCTGATGTGCTGATTTGTTTGTTTGTTCTTTTCGATATGATGTTAGAGGGAAGTAGGATTTTGTTTTCTAAGTGTTGATGTGAGGGTTTAAGTACGGTTTCATAGGTATACAGGTACTCCTCCAGTAATATCTCTAAACTGATAGAGTGTAAGGCCCCTAGCATGAGGATGTATGAGGCACCTAATGCTGGTTACCTATGTATGTAGCGGGGTTGTCTACCTAGCCGTACAGTGGTGTCTAGATACTTGAGAGGTAGATCTGTAAAGGTTCGTATACATGCCAACATAGAGCTATGAAAAGAAGAAGGATCAAATCAAGAAGGATCAAATCAAGAAGAACCCATTTTCAAAGGCCCAGCCAAACAGATCATATTCCCATCTTCTAATCATGTCATCATTCAATCATTTGCCCCCTCATACCATAACCCACGAACCATCTAATCATTAAGATCAATATCCCACAAGCACAACTTCTTCGTATAATCAATCAAATCCTCATTCAACAAGAAATCCATCTTCGTCAAATGCCTGAATACCACAACCAATTTCTCCATGTTAGATTTATCATGAAGTGTCGCCTGAACACTGGAGATGGTATAGATTGTATCGATGATCTCGCGCCTGCCAATGGTTCCACGTATCAGGTTCTCTTTCAATACGCCTGGCGTAGGGGGTTCTTCCAACACATGTCTCTCTACCCGCCTCTCTAGCTTCCGGAGAGATTTCCGCAACCGGAGCCACCCGTACATAATTTCGGCTTTTCCTTTGTGATCGGGGATGGAGCTAGGGCCGTAGTAGCTGACTTCTGCGCGCCAGAGCTTGTCGAGGTAGTAGTCGAGTTGTTCTTCGCATTTCCATTTTTGCTCGCGGGTGATGAGGGTTTGACCTCGCCAAGTTGGTTTATCCTTTGCTAGATCCAGGATCGGGATGGCAACTTGTCTAAGTTTGTTTCGAAGGAAGATAATCTTTTCTTTGGTGACTATTGAAGCTGTATCTTGTTTTTCTGCCTCGAAGTCGTGCAGTTCGAAGAGATTCTTCATTACGATTCCTACGGAGGGCGTGTCGCCTGGCTGTATGTCTTTCATCATTGAGTCACTGAAGCCCGGGCTCTGAGCTAGAGACTGTGAGGTGTTAGAATTGTGTGTTTGAATGTGGGCCATTGACGGTAGTTGAAACTTTACCACTAGTGACTGTCGTGTGTCATCATCGCCCACCACCTCATCTCCAGGTTCACTCGGGCTATGAATTGGGGTCATAGGGGGCCCTAGAGTAGTGTCCTTGTCGTCTGGAGTCTCATCTGTATCCCTTATCTGCAAAGAAGATGATGGACGCTTCTCTGTAACCGGACCTTTTGTTGAAACTGCACTTATCGAATTCCTAGCAAACCCTTCGGCCGCGCTCCCAGGCGTAGTCTGCGAGCTTCTAGTTGGAAGGTTCGTATTGGACTTGGGGGGCAGAATTGTGTCCACCTTCCTCTTCTTTGACTCAGACATATGGACCGAAGGAGGACGTTTCATTGGGGGACAGTTGCGCGGTCCTTTTGGCGTCGTACTGTCATTTTTGGCTGAGGCATTTGGTTAGTTGCTTCTATTCATGATGAAGTTGGCTGTTCTTGGTCATGCTTACCTATCATCTTCGCACACGGGGGCTGGAAAGAAGAGGTGTTTCCCTTAGCAGTAGGTGGTTGAGGTTCATACTCGAACGGATGATTCTCAGGAACTTCGTAGCCATACGGATGTCTAGTAGTTCCGACCATGTTGCTTAGTCTATTGTTAGAAGCCAATGCCGATACAGGCTGGTATGTATTCAAGAACGTACCCAGAAGCGGGCGACTCTGACCGAATGTTGATATTGGGAAGAATGTCTTCAGGATCGGAAGTGCTTTCGTAATCAGAAGAATGATCGGAAAGGCTGTCAAGTTCCCCGTCCGGCAGGTATTTGAGGTCGCCTCTGCTGATTGATTGATTTTTGTTCTTCTGTCGGTTCCTCGCGACGCAAAAGATCCACGTTATGATATATTCGATTAATCTTTGCTCGAGTCAGAAGTGTATAGACGCAATAATTGCCTTGATCAACTTACACATCGCGATCGCGATCTTGTGAGTACTGCAGGTTTCTGGGATACAATGACAATTCGTCAGTACAGGCATCATACAAATATGGCTTCGGGGAACCTCCTGGCCATATACCAGGCCCATATCGTTCGAGGAGTTCCTTTGCTTTTTCTCCGATCGGACCAGGATCCTCAACAAAGTCGTCCAACTTCTGTCGATCTGTGGGAAGCCCCTGAGCGATTTCGCCCACGTCCTCGTAGAGTTGCTTTACTTGGGGTTCGCTGAATCGGGGCTTCCCCATGTTGGTTGACTTGTTTTGGGTCGTCTTTAGGCCAAGAAGCTGAATGACATCTCGTATGGTAGTTTTTTTCTTCCCATATCGAGCCTGCTCAACCACATCGGAGATGATGTCCGAATCGAATATTGACTCGTCCATGGTATAGGTGAAAGAGATGTAGTCGTACTACCTTTTCTTGGGGTGGTGTGATGACGGAAGTTGTAGGCAAAGCACAATCCAAATGGAAGTGCGAATGCTGTGTGGTAGGAAATTCTAGGAAATTGAGTTGGATTTGCTATGCTTTATACGGGGATAGAGAGGTAACTTACCCGCGACTGCCACCGCAAGTAGGTATGACGACGACAGCAATGATAAAAATGGGGCGGTGAAACAACAAATTTTGCCTAAAGGTCGCGAGCGTGGGCTGGGCTTGACCTTGAAGGTGGTTACTGTACGTAGCCGTCTGTGTAGTACGGGCGCATAGGTGGTATTTGTATTAGCTCGAGAGGGTCGATGGCAACGAGAAGCGGTCACTTGTTGATTTTCCCCACCGCAGGATGAAGAAGACGCGTTCTTGTGCGTTCCCAAAACGGGATCAGGAAAGCGGGATCTGGTCCAACATTCATGCCTTGAAAAGAGATTGACATGTGTCAATCCCGACCATGTGCATGTCGTGCGCTCGACTCACAAAATTATAGAGAGTGAATATAGCCATTCAAACGGAATCTGTGTAACCTATCAGGGGGTATCCCCGTAAGCATGCATATCCTCAGCCAAAGTTGCAGCTCGACAAACAGCATTCACGGGCTTCAAAAAGGTGTAACGCAGTGGGAAGCAAGTAAAGGAGAGGAAGAGAAAAATGGACAAAGAACTTGACTTGCCCCTCCCCTCCCCTCCCCAGGGGCGAAATAACCTGCCCAACTTACAGGGGTCACACGCATGTCGCCAAGCACACCGCTGCTGTGTGGCTGCGGCGTAGTTACACAACCTCCCAACCTCCCAACCTCCCACTGATCACAACAACGTCCTGACAAGATCTAGACAGCTGCAGTTAGCGACTCCTGCGCAATCCTTCCGCCATTACCCGGGAATAATGATGATAAGGTTTGTTGGACGCTAGGTCGATCACTATGCATCGACTGATGAATGTCCAATAGGGACGTGTTCCGCCCCTTGGTCTCGCTATCTCCGCTCCGCTCGTCAACTGGAGACGCCTGGCTTTTGCGGGGAACTATCGGCTTGGTGCGCTTTGGACTTTTTGATTGGATCGAGAGGCAGTGTTGAGGTTCACCGATATTTCAGGCTATCTCTTCCACCTGCTGGAAAATGAGAACTCACATTTCATACCGTGAGCTCACAGTAAACGATCATCACAGGCCCTTCGTGTAACATACGTAGGATATAACACGCTGTCCTCTAGGAAGTGCTGCTTCCCGTCAATAATCAAAATGCCCCCCTGATAGTCGTTTCATGGACAACACCCCATCATGGCAGCGGAAGCGTGCTTCGGATCCCTACAATCGGTCTCTCCTAGTAGTACCCACCCGTTCACTCAACCCATGCATACAAACGCCCAGCCCTAGAAAACCGGGGCAGAATATTCCGCACACTCAAACGCGCCACCAGTCTCCCACCTAGGGATGAGCAGCCAGTCGGGAGGAGTTAGATGATCGTCGTCCATTCCCCAATCGATCGTTCTAGCCCAAAATATTGTGGCTTCAAACCAGATACTGCAGAGTCTGTCGAAAAACGCCCGACTTTAGCGTATAGCTGTTCAGGCCAGCCAGCCTTTGTCCGCACTTGACATGCACCTAACCCCACATGCACGCGCCTCTATAACATGCTTAGCGTGATAAGGCAAACAGTCGATTATACAGGTTCCAGGATACCTCCACTTATACAAGCCCCCTCTACGTTTCCTATGTGTTCTTGGCAAGAGGGTTGTTGCAGCACATCACGTGATTGCATATCTAGGGTGCCACAACTGCTGTCAAACCTGTCCAGGTGTAGTTCCCTTGCGACTAGCACCCTCTACCTTGTTAAAATCAATATCGAATCATGCAAGCGCTCCAGGGCTCTGAACTCTTTTACTAATAAACTCACCCCTTTTCGGCTTAGCGCTCGCAACTGAATCTGAAACTCATCTTCACATGCCCGCATCCCAGTGCCTAATCGATACGCCACTTTATCAAACCTCATCAGCAACATACGGAAAGCAGCACGTAACTCTTCGACTTGGGCAGAGCTAACCGCCTTCTCTGAGTCAATTTTAGACGTCTACTAGCTTAAAACAAGCACTTTCTTAATGCCATTAGAATACCCAAGAACGCCCAAATTTTCCAGAGCAAAATACTAACCCAATGTGACAAGGCAAATGTATCTTCTGAGCAGGAGAAAACAACCTAACTATCCAATACTGATGATGAATTTCCAGCCCACCTCTTAACCTAGTAGAATGCATTCTTAAACCTAACTCTACGTCCGTGAACCTTGCTAACCATAACTAGGCGCCTAATCCCTATGTGTCACGATTTTGGGTAGTTGGGTAGATTGTTTCATAGCATTCCCCAGCAGAAACGTGGCTTCTTGGCTACGTGGCGACTTTAACCCAGTATCACAAGTAAGACATATATCTGACCTATCCCTCCCGGACATTCTTGTCTATCCAATCACAACCCACTTCCATCTTAATCTCACACTTAATTCCATATTGTCAGGTCCTCCCACTACTCAAGTAAGCCTTCTACCCTATAACAAATGCCTCACCTCCAGACGCACTAGCCCATTACATCAAGTCCTTTCCATCTCCCAGATCTCATAACGAAACGCTTTATACATTTGATTGGTCATCCTATTTCATCCAATTGATTCGTATCTCATGAATTTCCGCGATAAACGCCTCATACGTCATTCTGGATATACAAATTGTCAAGGTCGTTCTTCCACAATGATGACAGGTATCGCTATCGCACAACTACGATCTAAGCGCATTAGAACATGAATAGGATTTCAATCTCGCAAATCAATTAGTGAGATAGTCCTTCTGCCCGCTGGTGATGAGAAATCGAATTCGGACATGACGTAGAGGCTGGAGTGCCTCTAGGAGCTTCAGGAGCTTTCAGCATCGTTCTTAAAGCTTTTTTGGGGGGGGGGTTAACTCGTCAAGAACTCCCAAGGACAACTGCTATTACATTACCATTCCATCCCTATTGGAAAAAATAAGCCTATCAGGCGACTTTCTAGGTAGAGATAGCTACCGTTAAGCAGCCCTTGTAGGATCACTCGAAGCTGTTCTAAGCTATGGAATCACTGAATGAGTAGTTCCATACTATCAGAAAACCATTTCACCCTTAAGCAATTAACCCCTCATCTTCAGTGCATGTTTCATCAATTTCTGCTTCATCCATCCTATCCTATCCCATCCCATTAATTTCTCACTAAATATACAGACCAAGATCAGGAATTATGATTGTAGAAGTGGGTATTTAGTGATATCATTTATCTCTTGAAATAGGTCTTGCTGGTTATATGAGAGTTGATTAATTGATACTACAAGTGGTTGTCTGTGTCTAAATTATGATTCCCATGCACGTAACTCTGGATTATGGAATATGGTTATTACAACGATGCCTGAACTCTCGAAAAGATTTCTTAGGAACCTGAGGCTTCCTTAGCATGTTAAATATTCTTGTGACTTCAAGCCACCGCTCTAGTACTCTTATTGGTTATTATTGATTACATAGCTCTTATGATGAGGTTATATATGCGAGATATATTTTAGGCTTTAAGGTCACCGAACGAGAGGTTCTATATTCTGGAGTTTTATAGATTTGCTTCTTTGGAAAGGATGCGGGATGGGCTATGTATTATCATTATTATTACAACTACTACCCTTATTAATAATCCCTTTTCTAAAATAAAATCCAATAATCGTGTGATTTACGGCGTATAGAGTGTGATTGTTGCTTCAGGATCTAAACTCGTTTTTACGACTATCCTTTTTCGCTTTCTCTAAGGTTTGCCCCTCCACTCTAACCCACTCACTCCATCTCTTATACAAATCACCACCACCACCATCAACAACCCCCATAACCTACCCCAATAATCTCAATCTAAAATTCCAAACCAATAAACTCTTAACTACTATTTCCCCTTCTAACGTATTCCACAAGCGAGCTGGCCACTC
>AJFL01000713.1:0-13178 GCA_000467735.1 Rhytidhysteron rufulum CBS 306.38 | reverse complement strand
CATTGCTGTCATTGCTGTCATTGCTGTCATGGATGGGACGGGACGGGAAACGAGAATGATGTGCATGGATCTGCGGAGGAGGTTGTTGTTGGGATTTACTTGAGGGTGGTGGCGTGGTTGTGTGGTTGTGTGGTACTGGTTGCGTTTGAGGTTCGTCACGATAATGGGGTTGTTTCGGGAGGGTGGTGGTGCGTTGGGGGTTTGAGAGATAACAGGCTAGCGGGATGGATGGATAGGACTTATTGTTCTTGTGGATGGGAGGTGGTCGGTGGTCGGCGTCTGCGTTATGGTGGATAGAGGTGTTCATGGTATGGTCTAGAGATCCTTTCTATTAAGTTAAGTGGTTCTTTTGAAGATACTTGCGTTTGGTGAATAGCGTTGAGGTAAGTCCATCGCGAAGTTTTCGCATATACGTTACCGCATCATGAAGGTAGACCTTTTAACCGTTTGTCATCATAAACTCTGTGTCTTTCACACGTGTATGGGTATGAAGAAACAACACTCACCCTCTCTAATCCCGTTACACTGGGTCTGTAAATGATACCACCACATTCCCAACCAAACCCCAAATCCAATACATCCGCACACAACACATCTGTTAAGAACGATTGCACTTACTTATCCCCACAGAACATCCAACCCGCACCTCACCATCCACAGTGAGCGAGACAAAAACAACCCATCTCCCCAACAAACTACCGCCACATACTCATACTCATTATCGTATGGCTTCCACCAATCACGGGAGCGGAAACCCACTTCGTAATCTTTTGAGCCGTGTTTTGTCTAACACCTTTTCCTGCCATCGGGAAAAGTTTCTCCGTTGAAACCGATCGTGGTGCGTGGATATGGCGTTTGTGTGATGATGCATAGACGGATGACTATTCTTTTTCTTCCCAGAAAAGATGACTTGTTAGAGTGGAGTGGACGGGAATGGGGGGGGGATGTGTGTAGGTTCCCAATGGATGGATGGATGGATGATTAGTTGTTACCTAGCGGATATCAATATATCGACATAATCGTGATTCCAAAATCGGTGTATCTAATACGAGACGAAAGAATATTAGCAAGCAGCACAGAACAGGAGATGGAGGGACAAAAAGTAATCATTAGCAATCCGTAAGATGATAGATAATCGAAAGTTTGAAGATTCTTCGGGAGTACATACATACCTGCCTCTTACGATATATCGAACGAGAAATCGAACTACATGAACATAGCTCCGGATCTAACCCATTCGCCCCTCTCCACCATTCCTGCATCGAAAGAGAACCTAAGAAAAAAAAAAGCTTCTAGGCAACAGCCTCCAATCCCTCCTCCCATCTCTTTCCCACAAACCATACGATTCCCCGAAGGCTTAGGTTCTTCACCTCCCCGCGGTAAACCCCATCCCGTATCTGCACCCATCCATCCACCCAAGCTGAACGCCATGCAAGCAAGAACCTCAGCCACACGCATACATACATCTTCGACGCACAAAGAATGGATACCTACATACATACATATATAGGCTCGCTAAGGCACATACATATGTATCTATATGCGTACGTACATACGTATATGCCGTCCTCGGTTACCTATTATGTAGTAACACCACATTGTCTGCAGAACACGACATAGGTGTAATGCTAGAGCGCTCGCGAGGCGAGCGCCCTTTCTGTATGTCCATCTGCCCTTTTGCTTTCTCGGCGGCTCAAGCCGCTCGTGCAGATCTGTGAGATGCATGGATGGATGATGACAGGATAGACTAGACGAAAGGTTTTCGTCGGGATCTATCTCAGGGGAAAGAGGGGAGAGTAGAGAGTAGAATATAGTTAATGTGACCCCATAGTGATTAGTTAGTTAACAGCCTCGAAAGAAAATGGCCAAGACAAGGCAACAAGATCAGAAAAATGCACTAGATCATCAGCATCATCGATCTTATATTTAATCTATGGCGTAAGGTAACATGGGGGTGAAAAGTAAGCTGAAAATAAAAAATAAAAAAACGCGCTAAACCGCGGTGTCACATGCGCCCGCCACAATGATTAAGATGATGACGATGATGACGATGATGTTGATGCCTGATGCGTCATCTCATATGCTTGCTATTTGACTAAAACTACTGGTCAGTTCCATTGACTTTTGGTTTTCAGATCTGAATGAGAGTCATCTGGTTGAGTTACCTAATCATGTAGCTACCTAGCCACCTAACCATCGTATGTACTGTACCTAGGTTCATCAAATGACTGTGCCTCGTACCTAGGTAGCAAACCCAAACGAACTCCCGCCCTTTTGCGCGAAAACCCTTCCTCCCCACACATCCACAAGAATAGAACTACAAGTTCGTTCTCAGCTTTCTAACCGTACCTACCTACCAAATCCATCCTAATCCAATCCTCACCCATCCAAATCTAATTAATAATCTTCAATCCAACCAATAAACCCACCCAATAGGATCACCCCGGCCCATCCCACACAAGAGATGAGGCTTTTTCCCAACCCCTCCAACCAAGATCCTTAGAACCCCCAAGCCTCTATTCAAATCGTTAAGCCTCACACAGGCAGGCGGGTCCACCATCCCATCCCATCCATCATCTTCATAATCATCAATCTACTAGGCAACCAACCAACCAACCAGTTCCATTCCTCCTAGTTCTCTCTCCTCCTTACTACATACTAGTAAAACCTAGCACCAGTTCACGCGCACGCATAAGAAAAAAAAACACGAACTCAAGATTGGACGCCTAACAAACGTCTCTTAGCTCTCGTTACTTCGCCCAATCCCAGGCTAGTATCTTGGGGTACCCTAGCCTAGACACCATAAAACCAGCAACCCAGCGCCTAAGGCATCAACCCAAGTTTCAAGCAAGGATTAGATCCACTCGCAAAATCGCGTTAGGCTACCATCCCATCCCATCCCCTCCCCTCCATCAGGCTGCAAAAGAAAGGGAAAGGAAACCAAACTAAGCCGGTTCATGCATACATACCTGCATGCATGTATGCATGCCAGATCACCGTTTGAGAAGTCGAAAAGGCTATTTTGAGTCTCGTTTGTCAAGTTGCTTTGTTGGCATGGCATATCCGTTTTTCGCAATTTTTCCACGACTCTTAAGGTTTTTAGATTTCACGTGTTAATGGTGATGCTGACAATTTGAGTAAACGAGTGACTAGTGTAGATTATTATTCGTCTACTGTAGTTTGCTAGCTATGATGGGAGTGGTATAGTAAATCGATTTAGAGGGGTGGAAAGGGGGGAGAGAGATAAATGGTGCTGGGATGGGATCGCCCGGGGAAGAAAAGAAAAAAAAAGAGGAAGAGAGAAAAAAATATACAACGAGCGAAGATATATGGTCTAAACGTAGAAAAATGATTTCCAAAATCCCTATGGAACCCAGTCTGTGATCCGACCATCCAACACCGCGCGATGCTTAGACATTAACGTGAAGTGAAAATAAATTGGGAGACGTGAGATTGTTCGTAGCCGTGAGGACTTTGGGTTTCATCGTATAGCCGCCGCTCCGCCTTGTTCCAAGCGCCTGATAGCATCTTCGAGTTGCTTCAGCCTGGCATCTTTCCGTTCGTTTTCTCTTCTTATTTCTTCGTTCTCCAGTCTTAACCGTTTTACCTGGGCGCGAAGGCTTGCTTCGTCTCCATCATCCTCGACGCCGGCAGTAGACATTCGTTTCCTTTTGCCAAGCTCAACCTCATCCTCTTGGGTTTCACTTGGCAATCTACCGTCTTCGCCTTCCTCTTGGGTTTCGCCACCCTTGACGATGGCTACATCTTTGATGACGTTGCCAATGTCTGTTGAAGACATGGAAGCAGTGCGATGAACTCTCCGAATATGTTCAGCCAAGTTCTCTTTTCGCGTAAAACCGGAGCCTGAACTGCGCTTGCAGTCCGCAAAGGGACAGAAGAGGGACTTTTTAGTTCCGCCATGCATCTTGTGAACTTCACGCTCATGGCGCAAGAGGCCACCAGAATAGGTAAAGCCCTGGAGCTTCTCACAGCCCTTGACATTGCATTTGTAAGGCCGATCATGCTTGTCCATGTGTTTACTAGAAAGACCATGTTAGAAGAAGTCTAGATAGTTTATTAGAATAAGAAAATATACTGACCTCCATTCGCATTTTCGGTCAAATGTGAGGGTGGCGCATTCTTTGTGCTTGCAGATCATTTTGTTATCCCGATTCCGAGGCGGCTCTTCGTTGCGTTTGTAGGCATGACCACGGCGTGGTGACAGGCCTTCATTGAGATCTGGTGAAGAGCGTTCCTCTGATTCTTGACGAGGGACACTTGGATTTGAACTGGCGGTCGATAACCTGCGATCCCGGTCGCCCGCAGGAGACTTGACCGCCGGGGAGGTTGGACCAACGATACTTACGGGAGTGGGCATGTTGGAATTTGGGTTGGAGGGAGTTTTTGATCTGTTCATAGTCTGGTGTGGGTGGTGAGCAATAGGCGACTTTTGGGTATTTCCCATGGTGTATCCGAAGCTGGAGACGTTGGTGGTGTCCAATCTGAGAGAAAGCGGGTTCTGGTTCAGCGGTTGATGTGGCGCCTGAGGCGTCGGCGGCACTGGGTCATAAATACTATTGTCAGGAAGCAAGAAGTCGGACTGCCGGGGCGCAGCAAAGCCTTGGGTACCCGGATCGCTGTCGACAGTGAGGGTGGGCACGGTCAGATGACCGGCTTGGAATTTGCGCGGTGGCAAGCCAGAGCCAGGCGGGACAACGGGCGAAAGCTGCTGCTGAGCGTACGGGAGGTGGTGCTGGTGGTGCTGGTGCTGGTGCCAAGGCTCGTTGACATTGAGCGAGTAGACGGCGATGGGCGAGTGCAGGGCGGTCTGGTGGTGCAGGCGCTGGTGCTGATGCTGGTGCTGGTGCAGCGGGAGATGGCGGGTGGCGATGCCTGAGGAGTTAGGCGATAATTCAGCTGCGAGGTCTGCCGGCGACGCGTGGGACGTCGACGCGTATGTATTATATGCGGCCAGAGTGGGGCCTGGCGCTGCTGGCTGCTGGTGGTGCTGCTGCTGGGAGTAGGCCGCATTTGACGAGGCCGCGCCAGAGCCCAGGCTGCCGATAGGGCCAGTGCCTGCGTGCGGTGTCAGTCATGGCTCAGCGCGGCACCCCATTCGCAGCGGGCTGAAACCGCGCTCTTCCTGGGTGGGCGGGCGAAAAAGAGTGGGAAGGGGAGGGGAGGGAAGGGCAAAGGTCTGAGGCAGCTGGCCAGCATGGGCCACGTCGAATAATGCGATGCGACGCGATGGGCATGGTTGGTGACGGTGACGGTGACAGAGCAGAAAAAGAGAGCGAGTGAGTCACTTACCGCAGTGGCGATCCTGGTTGGGGGGGAAGCTGGTGGTGCTGGTGCTGGTGTGGTGGTGCCTGCTGGTGCTGGTGCTGGTGCTGCCGTTCCCTGCCTGGCCTGCCTTCCCTGCCTTCAAGTTCCCTGCCACTACCTTCCCTGCGTCTTGCTGCTGCTTCTGCTGCTGGCTCTGCTTGCGAAATCGTGGCTGAGCCAGTCGGCCCGAGGCTGCGCTTCCGCTTTGAGGCCCCACGTGATTTCTGCCTGACAAATCCCCAGCGCTCGAGGCCACCAGCACCCCGCCATTGTGATTGTGATTGTGCGCCGGCAGCCTGAGGCCCTCCATGACCCCGACTCCACCTCCACCTCCACCACGACCTGCACCATTTCGTCCGCCAACTCCTCCGTTTCCATTTCCATTGTTCCTGCTTCCGACGTCTCCGAGCCCACCACCACCACCACCACCATTACCAACAACACCACCTCCGTGCTGCGGCTGCGCGGCCTGCAACTCGCCGCCCAGCGCCCCGAGGCCGTACTGCAGGTCTGTTTGAGCGTCTTGTTAGCTTCGTCTCTGCGCGCCCGTCTTGAAACGTAGTTCTCCTCTGTTGCGCAACCCACAAACCCAAGAGAAAAAAAAAAGCCAAAAGTCACTACTACTTACAGTCATCTGCCTGTGGCGCCATCCAGTCAATAAAGTCCGGGAACTCCAAGAATCGGGTCTGGGGAACCCCGCCCGCCAGAGACGTGCTCAGGTCCTCCAATCCGCCATCGCTGCCCGTGATGCGGTCATAGAACATCCAGCATACTCCCCACAACACAGCCAGGGAGGGCTTGATCGACCATGGCCACGTCGTGCTGAGTGGTCGCTGGTTGTCGGGATACTCGGCGAACCATGAAAGGAGCTTGCGTTGTTTCTTGTCGTGACCACCCTCGATCAAAGCCTCAATCACCTTGCGTAATAGTACGTCGATGAGTTGACGACGCAGGCTGAGCAGAAGATGCTCGTAGTTTGCAATAAAGGCCCCGTCAATCGACAAGCCTATCTCGTTACCTTGGCATATCAGCCATGGGTCATCGTACTGTGACCGTGCTTGATACAAGACGTCGATAGCATCATGCACAAGGGCCAGGTACTGAACCAATTCTTTGATTGAGCAGTTTTCAAAGTTGGGTTCGCTATGTCGCTCAATGAATATCTTGTTGTTGGCCGCAACAGCACTCAATGCGCTATTCGGATAGTAGTTCTCTTTGAGTATCCTATTCATGATCAGACCAATATGAAACCAAACACGATTTGGGCATGCTTTTGACCAACCGTTGCACTCTATCTTCCGACGACTCGGAACCAATAGATCCGAGGGTTTGAAGTTTCAAAGCAGGCCGATTGCCATTGCGGTTCTTACACACTCTGTTCGAACTCGAACCGCAGACTTGACGTCTTCTCCCGTCCCGAAGTCCGCTAACGCCGGGGAGACACCTCTCGATTCCTCGAAGAGCAGCATTATTCTCCAGATCCAGACATGTCTCAGAGCCCAGGGTCTCGAGCTTCGGAGGATCTGACTGCACGCGCGGCCTAAGGCGACGTCGGAGTTGATTGATAAGTTGAAAGACCTTATACGTCAAATAGATGCTTGTGGTACGCTTCCGCTGGGCAGCCATAGCTCCCGTTGCTTTCCGCGGGAAAGCAAAAGGGAATAGGCAGGCAGGTGGGTAGGGTAGGTATCAACCTAAAGATAGAAACAAAACAAGAGAAGCAAACGTCAGAGTAGTCGTAATATCTTGAAGAAGCTGGTGCTGAAAGCTGAAGCTTGTTTGCTGCGGCGGCGGCGGTCCGATTTTCATACAACATTCCCCTAAAGTAGGTTCGCCATCCCCGTTTATGACCTCTTGTCAATAGCCAGAGCCTCTTGGGGCACTGCAAGGCTGAAGGCTGCCTTGGGCAACCCTTCACCGACGCTCGTCTGCATCCCGGTCTCGCTTTTCGCTTGTGATAGGCTTACGATGGGTCTGCGTTGTTGCGCACCGAGGCGCAGCCTGATGACCGAAGCATCAGGACAATGTCATTCCGTATCACGATTGTCAGGGTGGGCAGATTTTTCATCTGTTACTTGATTGTCATTCCTGCACCCTGTGATGGTGAGGCGCAGTCAAGGCAGCTAAGGTTGTTCGTTTCGTATCATTCCTCCAATATAGTTGGTTGTGCACCTTGTTCTTCGATGCGTTGTTGCCTGATTGTTGTGGGCTTCTTGTGCGCCCTCATGTCCCTTTTATTTAGAGCCTTCCGGTCAATGATGCTTCTGCGTTTCTTGATTGACAGACAGGTCATGAGGTTCAATATCTTGGTTGAGCCTATGGTATGGATTCTATGCTAGATGACGCCCTGTCCTTTCCTAATCCGGGGATCTAAACGGCCCCCAATTTACTGCTTCAGCCTGATATAGCAGGCATTAGGTATGAGGGGAAAGAAGTCTAGAAAAAGAAGACGTCACATGTCATTACCACGCGATAAGCACGAGAGATGCAATGAAGAGAATCCTACCCCACAATCCTCCTTGCATGAGCGCTAATCAATACTTGACAAAGGAGCCAACGACCTCCATGAACCTGTCCCTCTCCGATTCTAGATGTGGCATGTGGCTTGATTCTGCAAAGGTGATCCACTTCGCCTTGTTGATTTCCTGAAAATACGGCAGGACCACTTCGTCGGTAGCCTCATCGTATCTGCCGTTCAACAGCAGGGTGGGCGCAGTTATCTTATGCAGTCTGCCCTTGATAGACCACGTCTTTATCGATCCGATGACATGGAATTCTGAAGGACCGTTCTGTTCACCGGTCAGTCATGCATGTCTCAGCCCTATCAAAGTCGTTGAGGGTGTGGGTTTATACTCACCATTGTGTGGTAGACCGTCGGGTCAGCTTTGATGGTATCGAGAGTGTCCAGCACATCCTGGGGCATTGGGTCCACTCTACACAAGTGCCGCTTGTAGAATACCAGAAAAGCTTCCTCGTATTCTGGACTATCGGTTGTGCCATCCTCCTCATGCTTCTTCAATACGTCCTGCACGTCCTGCGGTAGCTGGGCGAGCAACTTGTTCGCTGCAGTCACCCAGTCCTCCATACTTGCCGGCGAATCAGCAATGATCAAGTGTCGTAGTCCTGTAGGCTGTCTGACTCCATGCTCTGCGCCTAACATGCCGCCCCAAGAATTGCCAAAAAGATCGTAATCGTTCTCGATTCCGAGGTGCTTTAGGAGATTCGATAATTCGTCGAGAAATAACTCTACGGTCCAGAACTCGGTGTCCTTGTTCTTCTCTGGGAGATGAGTTGAGTTCCCAGTCCCTAGTTGATCGTACAGGATCACCGGTATCCCATACTTTGTGGCCAGGTCCTGGAATGATTGGAGGTAAAGGTGCCCGGCGCCCGGTCCGCCGTGTAAGGCTACAAGAGGACGATTTCCAGCGTGTAAGTCTCCGAATACTTTGTACCAGGTCTTACATGGCTTTCCTGCAGCCGGGACGCTGAAGTCTGCCTCACCTGTTGTTATTTTCAAAGAGGACATCGTGGTGATCTGTGTAAGTCCTCGAGGCGTATACTGGACAATTATGGGGAGTTGTTCGCACCTTAATCACACTAAATGCCACTTATATTAAGCTTTTAAGGCTATATTAATGTAACATAGCATGCTTCAGCAGTCCGTTAATGTAGAAGCTTTATATATGCTGTACGCGGTTCCCTTTCCTTTATAGGAAGGTGCTCTGCGTCATAAGTGAAGCACTTCAACTTCAGCGCATTATGCCATACGAGCAGCGTAATCCAGAGCTTCTCATTGGAATGGTTGATATGCCGAGGCTTTAGAGCTGTCTTGTGGATGCTGTGGGAGTCTTCTGCATTGATGGATTCGGTATCGCGTCCTATATTAAGCAATCAATAGGAAGGTAGTATCTTGCTGGCCGACATCGGAGATTTTAACCGAGGCGAGGATGACCTGCATTCTGCGAGGGAAATCGAACGTTTCTCATCGTCACGATGACTATCTCGTCTAGAAGTGTGGTCATCTGAGAGAGCAATGACATGTGGAAGTCTGGAATGCGGCACGGACCATAGAAGCTTGAGAAAAGCCATCCAGACCTCGGCCTCCGGATCCAGAATTGATTGAAACAGAAAAGGGAAGACGGCGACGCAAGAGATCAGACCTGATCGGTTTTGGATGAGAGATTACCTACGTGAATAGTTTCGTATAGGATCTGTTGGTGGTGTCAAATGACCATATCAATAGAAGAGCTACCAGGATCAAATGGAGTAAAATGTGCGACCCGGATTGTGCCAAATGATGATGTTCATTCACGGAAGTTCTTTCCTTCAGAATCAACATCATGCCGTCGTGATGGGCTGCCGGGACAGCTGATACCTCCAATCAAAGAGGTTCGGTGGCCTGGTAGTGCATACCAACGGAAACGGAGCGAGGATATTGAGTTTCGACTTGGAATGGAAGAGGAGCGAGCACGTCCGAGAATGGGTTGGGATTCAGATATGTCCGTATCACCAGATTCGACAGAGACTAAATGAGGTGGATCCTGTATTTGAGTTAGGGTTCCATGCTGGAAATCATTCTAGTGCTGCGACGCTATTTAGAGACGGTTGATAGAGTTAAAACGAGGCTAAAGATGGGCTTGATGAATGAAAGCATAGAAGGTAGGTGTACTTGAGAAAGGTAAGGCAGATTGTATATCTTGTAGACAATGGCAATGGAATTGAGGTGGAATACAAAGTCTCTAGAGAGAATGCCCACCTCTCCTTTTGTGAGCCGTAGCCCCCAAGCAGTTACAGTGACCTTCGGAAGGTCCTTTGAGATGATTGCAAGCGACGACCACAGCAGCACCTTGCATGAAGTTGGATGGCCGAGAAAGGCAGGAGGATGTGATGAAGGCAGCTTGGATGGACAGTGGGCGATAAGGGAGATGCAGGCGCATTTAAGTCCAATGCCTATTTCCGTCCAGCCAATCAAGAGACCCCACTGAACTTTAAGCTTTACAGGCTTGGCGCCTTATTTACAGCCATTCATCCAATCCATCATCTCTCCCTCTCGTCTAAACAGACAACATCCCTTTTTCGATATCGCCTGTCTCATCTCCATCTTTTCTTTAATATAGGTAGCTGGGCTTCAGCACCATGATCCGTGATGCGAGTCAGCCCGCTTCCTATCTTGCCTTTGAAGAGTCTCGTGCTCCCCCTCCGCATCTTCGCTCCGGTCTCAGTGTGCTTTCCGACGACCCCCTGTCATTGATAGGCGCTCTTAAAGGCTGACCTATATATGGCAGCGTGCTGATTCGCTCCCATATATATTGCTCCAATGGGGCCAAATAGCCGCCTTTCCTATCCTGGGGTCCAAATGCTAGACGAGGCCGACGTAGACCAGGGAAACACTGTATTTGGAGCCAGCCAGCCCCAACGTTTCAGTAGCACAGTTGACGTGATTCGCCTGCCCTTTTGCACACCTACTAAATATGGCTTGGCTTGTTTATGGATCATCGGAAGGTTCCACCAAAAGACCAAATCGTTTGCCACGGCTATGGTCGACCGGTTTGCTATAAAGCTTAACAGCACCGCAACCATGTTGTCCTGTAGGAGTCTCCCGATTTCCCTAGCCTCATCATTATGCGCTTCCTCTCTTTTCTGGCTTCCGCCTGTACCTTGGCTTCTCTTTCGTTTGCTGCCCCCACTGTTGTCAAGGACAAGCGCTCATTCGTTGAAAGAGATGGAGTCACGTACAATGTGTTTGAGCATGCAGCCACCGGAGCTCGGCTCGAGTTCGTGAATAACTCTGGGATCTGCGAGACTACCCGCGGTGTTAATCAGTACTCGGGTTATCTATCCGTTGGCACTAATATGAATATGTGGTTTTGGTGAGAAAGCACCGAAATGTATTGGGCCACGTATCGAGGGTTGACTAACTTCGCTGTAGGTTCTTTGAAGCTCGCAATAACCCTACAACAGCACCACTTGCAGCGTGGTTCAATGGAGGGCCTGGATGCTCTAGTATGATCGGTCTCTTCCAGGAGAATGGTCCTTGTCAATTCTACAATGGCGAGACCACACCTTCCAACAATACCCACAGCTTCAACAATTATGCCAACATGGTTTACATTGACCAACCCATTGGTGTCGGCTTCTCATATGGCACAAACGATGTATCTTCCACTGTTACTGCCGCGCCTTATGTATGGAAATTGATACAAGCTTTCTACGCTCAATTCCCTCAATACGAGAATCGCGACTTTGGGATCTTTACCGAGAGTTATGGTGGGCACTATGGTCCAGAATTTGCGAAATATATTCAAGATCAGAACAAGGCTATCGATGCTGGAACTCTCCAAGGCGATAAGATCAACCTTGTTGCCTTAGGCATCAACAACGGTTGGTTTGACGCCGGAATCCAAGAAAAGGCATACATCGACTACAGCCTAAACAACACCTACAAAAAGATCATCACCCAATCGCAGTACAACACATACTTGTCAAAGTACACGTCAAGCTGCAAGCCGGCGATCGATAAATGCACGAGCTCCGGATCGAATTCCGCCTGTCAATCCGCCGACAACACTTGCTACCAAAGCATCGAAGGTCCAATTAGCAGCGCCGCTGACTTCGACGTCTACGATGTTCGTGCACCTAGCAATGATCCTAATCCCCCAGCGACTTATATAAATTACCTAAAAACGTCGTCTGTGACAAAGGCGATTGGCGCACAAGCGACCTACCAAGAATGTCCAAATGCACCTTACAACAAATTCGCTCAGACAGGTGATGGTAAGTTTGATTCATGAATATCCGATACCTTCTTTGTACATACTTACAGCTACAGGTCCCCGTTCTTTCCTTCCTGCCTTAAGCAGTGTCGTTGCATCAGGTCTAAACACAATCGTCTGGGCCGGCGATGCCGAGTAAGTATACCCCCCTTTCCACTACTAATACCATTACTAATACACCAAACAGCTGGATCTGCAACTGGTTCGGTAACCTCGACGTCGCGAACCAGATCGACTATTCTGGGAAATCTGCCTTTGCTTCTCAAGCCCTGAAACCGTATACTGTTAACGGCAAGGAGGGCGGCAAGTTCAAAGTACAAGATAATCTTAGCTTCTTGCAGGTATATGAGGCTGGGCATGAGATTATGTTTTATCGTAAGTTTTCCTTTCTTCTCCCTCTTCCTTATTTCTGGTATTAAGATTAAATAATGGGGGTACTAACGTGAGGAATAGAACCTGAATTAAGTCTTCAAGTTTTCAAGCAGATTATGCAGAAGAAACCGATTTCTTCTACGTAGGGGGGTGTATTAGGGATAGATAGATATAACACGGTAGAAATATATATGGATATACATATTATTGATACATGTAATACATGCATATTTATACTCCTCCATATCCTCAAGACTTCAGCAAATGTATCCCCATCTCCATTCTCCTTGTTAAGTCGTACCCATTTCAACTCCATACACACACGCCCTATGACGAGCTCCTCTATAACCTTCCCTTTCTCTCATTATCGGAATTACAGATATCCATATCCCACCAATAAGAGCGCGAACGCGAACCCTCTTCCTAACATCTATCTATCTGACAACATTTAGATAGCGAGGAAGATATAGTAAGTAAAGGTAACATAAGAAAATTAAACTCAATGCAGTAAGTAAGTAAATCTCCAATCTATCGCTTTACCTCCTCCACTTCTCTTCACTTCTCGCGAGTAACGAGGTCCAGGATCTGTATGAGATATATAAGAATTCGGATTGTTTTAATGGTGTTCTTATGTTGTATACTATTATTGTTGGTGGTGATTAGTGAAATGAAATGGGAGTGCGATTTGTGTGTGTGTGTGTGTGTGTG
>AJFL01000712.1:0-36181 GCA_000467735.1 Rhytidhysteron rufulum CBS 306.38 | reverse complement strand
TTTCCTGTGTTATGATACCCCCTAGCTGCTGTCTTGCTACTTTAAAGAATATAATAATATCATCGAGTATACTATATGCAGCTACGTAATGAGATGTATCCAGCAACTCAACCAAGAATGAACTCCTTCCACTGCTTTCCTTCCGGTCTACATGAATTCTCAAAGGCTTCTTTATGCACTTTACCTAAGCCAACGCGGAACGCAATTTCCTTCTTATGCTCGATAAGAAGAACATAATATAAGTCCCATGAAATCTCTCGTCGCTCTAATGGTATATAATTAGCCCAGTCGTTATACTCCTCATTGCCGAATTGCTTCGCATCTGAGATAGCAATGAATTGCAAAGGATTCTTCAAGTTTTGGTCATTGACCCAGAACTTATCTAAAAGGATGGTACCACACCAATCATCTTTATAATCCTCAATGTAATAGCGACGGAAGGTTTGGCCCATAATGTTGGGGAATCGAGGATCATCTCTGATATGGAAAAATGCCGACCAGGTGAAGAATTGGAGGAATGGCATATCTTTTTCCGTACTATTGGGGGTACCGGTGTCAGGGGAGTCTACGATTTCAACGTCGTATGGGCAGTTTTCTAGGACCAACTTGAAGCCGGACGATCTTGGTAGGTGTCTTTGGCTCTCCTCAATCACTCTACCGTACTTATCGTAGGCTTTGTTTTCTTCGAGATTAGCACGACTATAGACCTGCCATGTTGGTTCCAGTTCCGGGGATGTTGTATCATTGCTTTTGCTATCCCACACAAGGCGTAGGTTGCCGTTTCCGTCACGGATATACCAAGTGATCCAAGTATGATTCATCAGCCAGTCGTGTAAATTATCCTCACAGCCGGCAAGCATTTGGGATTTATACTCCATGATCTTCCTTTTCCAACCACACCATGACCAACTCGGGAATTGCTCGTTATCTTCCTTTGGACGTCGTACGGCGGCATCATTAGGCTCCCAGAGCAGTGCCCAATCAAAATGTGAAGATGGAAGTCCAAAGATAAAGGTTCCCCCAAGAGCGCTGCAGATTCGATTACCAATTCCAGTAAATGCGGCAAGGATGTCCTTTGGGTGGCTCAAATGACGCTTTAGGTATAGTCCGAGAGCTTTTTTGTAAACAAGCAAAGGTTGACGAGAGAATTTATCAAGCATGAGTAATGGAGAATCTTTGAACTCAATTGACCATCCAGCATCCTCATCGTCAGTAATGATGTCGACCGATCGAGCCGTGCACTGGCATTG
Source organism: Rhytidhysteron rufulum CBS 306.38 (assembly GCA_000467735.1). Classification (NCBI taxonomy): domain Eukaryota; kingdom Fungi; phylum Ascomycota; class Dothideomycetes; order Hysteriales; family Hysteriaceae; genus Rhytidhysteron; species Rhytidhysteron rufulum. Next base: position 34,931 of record AJFL01000712.1, on the reverse strand, counting down.
GAACCACATCCGGCCGGCGGTGAATATAAGGTTCCGCGGAGAAAGCAATCGCTCTTGGAATGTCCACCCACGAATATCCCATACTGAATGACGGATGTAGTTCTCTACAGGTTGAGTTGACATCAATCGAAGATCTCGACCATACTGGGCGATATGTTGTTTCACTGAACGGCTTTGAGAATGGGAACCCTGCAACTCCCTTAGGCCGGCGTTCACATTATCCCCATCAGCTGCACATATAGTGAGATAAGCGTTGCCGTAGACGACATCCATGACTCGAGAGTTCAAAGCCCAGGATCGATCACTATCCTGCACTATGCAGAGGGCGTCGACCCACAAGTACTGTTCTCCAAGGTCTATCACAAGCTTCATGGCATCTCGAATTGTGCGTGGACAATGCTGTTTCCAGGTCCGTAGTCCACCAGGCTCTTTGAGGTCTTTGATATTATTTGTTTTTGTCTGAAACCGCCAGGGCCCTGAACCCCAGGTGTAGCTTAGCGCAACATATCGAGCACCAGGAGGGAGTTTTGTTAAGCGCATTTCCTTGACGTAAATGACCCCAAAGAAAGGTCTCGATACAGGAACATGTTTGGTCTTGGACTGACACCGAGCTCCATGGGCGTCTTCGCACATCTTGATCCATCTTCGAACCAAAGCTGCATCAGACTTGACTACCTCAATCGGTTGCCCTAAAAACAATCCACTTGAAGTATTCTTTGGCGCCATAAGGACAATGTATGTATCGACAGACTCCCTTCTGGATTTCCTCGTATCCGTCGCTGATTCCCAATGCAGACGGATTCTCCTGGTGCAAGCGCGGGAACCAGTGATAGTGCCATTCTTGTCTCGAAGAAGCATCCGGACATCGAGCTGCCAACTAGCATAGCAATTGATATCATTATGGTCTACAGCCTCTTCGATCTGCTCGTTTTGGGTATTCTTTGGAAACCCGAGATCCTCCAAAGAACTAACGACAAGGCCACAAAATGGACAGGTATTTTGGCGGAACTCCAGTTCTGAGAGTGTACCTAACTTGAACTCTTTCGGACCAAACTCTAGACCCCGAGGTCAAAGGTCATCACCAACTCTCCTTAAGTCAACTGGATCGTCCATTGTCCTATCGAGGCGTTGATGCTTCGCGAATTCGTATATGAGGAATTTGGATTCTGTCAACTTCATCGATGCGCACCGTGGACACAATTGGCCTATATCTTTTTTCCACTCAGCCAATACTTTTTCGACTTGTGTATAATATAATTACGCTTTAGCATCTGACTAAAAGGGGCTATGTTGCTAGGCATTTACTCACTCTTTCCTTCCGTACGAAATGTGTAATCACTTCACGCCATTTTTCCCTCGCTGGGGGATCCTTTATCAAGTCAGTGAGCTTACTCTACGAAACTAGTGGAGCACCTAGAATACTATTGTTCTCCTCAGCTGCAGCATGGTTCTTCCCGATATGTTGGAATCTACAGTGGGCGACCGTTGAATACCACCAATCAAGATTCCAATTTGACCTATGCGCTCTGCAGGCGCTGAACTAGAGATATCATTCGAAGGGTTCTCTTTTCGGGATGTATCATTACCTTGACCTTCTTGAGTATTCATAATCAGTTTTGAATTGTACTGTACCTTGATAAATAGTTGAAAGGTCGACGTCAAAAATATGACAAGTTGGTCGCACCGCCGCTGCTGTCCAACCTTCCATGTGGGGCGCTATTTAATCTTCATCTTGGGAATTTAAGCCGCATGACAGAGCCGCCGTGCTGATTAGGGCTTGCTGATGCAGCATAAGGCAAACAGGTTTTCTGCAAGCCTCTTAGGCAGCCAACCAACGATCAGCTGTCATCATACCACATTCGACCGGATGAAAATATTGACGGCGTTGGGGGCTATTGGTTTCAGCACGAATGCGTCGAAACAGCTGGAGTACACTTGCTTGGCCGGCGGCTAGTAATAACGAGGTAGGGGCCGAGATGGCTGGGGTGAACGTCATGTTCACATTCTCAGCAAGTGGAGTTTTGAGGGGGGCGAGATCATGTAGGGTCAGATAAGCAATTCATTGGCCAGATAACTAGCTTTTAATAAGTGTTCTAGCGATGGAGGGTAGGTAGAGGTTGTGGTAATCTTATTCCCTGCAGCAAACTGAGAATTAGCTGGGATCTGGTGAGGAGAATGAGGCGAGGTGTTCAAAGAAAGTTCCCCATAACGCTACATTTGCTGGCTATCTAACGTAATGTAACACCTAACACTAACACTATGATTGATGGACGCCTTTATAGCACACAAGTTATCCAATCGGTCACTGATATAGCTATTATCAGATATCTTCAAAATCTGAAATCCCTTTCCTCTGTGCTATTTAATCTTAACTACTAACCATCATAGAAGTCGAAGTGCATGAATTGAGACCACTATAAAACGCTCTTTACGTATGCGTCAATTACACGTGATAACGACTTCTGAAATTGTAGAAAAGACTATGCCGATGAATTTTATAATAGTAGATCATGTATTATTGATGAACATTAATCTTTATGGAGATCTCAATTACTGATTGGCGCCTTCAATATAGACGAATGACTACTGTGTATCACGTGAATATCATGTGATGAGATGGAAGAGACGCTTCCAAGATTTCTAATACCAGCCATAGTAATAAAACAAAGGTATGTCGAGTCAGAATATGTTATACTTGAACATCAACCATTTATCGTACGAGAGGTATTTATAGATACGGTTCGGTTGACTACGGATATGGATTGTGGCTAAGGAACCAACCGGAAACAAGAGGCTAAGGGATACTCTCCCCCTAAGATGTGAGTGGTTAAACTCTCTGACTAACCGTCTTACGTGAGCTAGACCGAATGAAACATAGCCACATGTATCTGCGTAACAAACGTCTTGATGCATATTTAATGGGCATTGAAGTACTGCAAAACTTTCAAACCTACGATTCCTCAAAGATCCCAGCGACTTCTCAGCTTGGGTGCCCATATCCGTGCTCTATACTATTTCAACCACGATAAGTAGCTTAGTCTGTGCGATTGAAATTCATCATGTCTAGCACAGCAGCAGACTACATCGTTGTCGGTGGCGGAGTCACTGGATGCGTCATGGCCTCTCGCCTTCAACAAAGCAATCCAGCTCTTAAAATCATTCTGATAGAAGCCGGACCAGATCCAACTGACAAACCAAACACCGGCACTGTTCTCGGTGGGTTTTCTCTTCTCGGGTCCGAATTCGATTACGCATATCAAAGCGAGCCCCAGCCCAATACTCACAATCGAGTCCATACACTGAATTGCGGTCGAGGGCTCGGAGGAGGCAGTACGATAAACTTTGGTGGATGGATTCGCGCCGATGCTGCCGATTATAATCATTGGGCCAACACTGTCGGAGATGAGCGCTGGAGCTATGAAGGTCTACTCCCTTGGTTCCGCAAGGCCGAGACTTTGCATAGTACGGATACCAATGGAGATACCAAAGAACACGGACTTGACGGGCCGATGCATGTTACGTCTATTTCGGCAAGTCGGAGCTATCCACTACGACAACCGGTTTTTGAAGCATGGCGCGAGATTGGTCTCCCGTTCAATTCTGACCGAGCATCGGGCTCAACTATCGGAATATCCGAACTATACGAGAACTCGCATAATGGCAAACGCCAGGCGGCGCACTCTGTATATTCCCTCGAAGGCGTTACGGTACTTACAGATTCACCTGTAGCTCGCGTTATGATCACCGATAAGACTGCAAAGGGGGTTGAGCTGATCGACGGGCGTAGCTTCTCTGCACGCAAAGAAGTTATCCTGTGCGCTGGTGTTTATCGTACGCCTCAGATCTTGATGCTTTCTGGAATTGGTCCCCCTGAAATCCTCACAGAGCATGGTATTCCTATCGTGCACTCTTCTCCAGGGGTTGGCCAAAACCTCTTTGATCACTTCAATCTTTACTTAGCTTATCGGTTACGGGACCCTTCTTGTGGACTGGCTCTGGGTAGTCCGGCATGGAAAGATCCTTCGCTATACATAGGAATGCCTTATGACTGGGTCACTAATGAAAGCCTTCCTGAATCCCTCATCACCAAATACGTTGAACCTGACACGGCTTCATACGCCGTAAAAGATGCTGCACCGCGAGCCTTTGTGGAAACACTCGTACTATACACCCAACCAGGAATTCCCGGAATCCCGAATGATGGAACACATATTTCAACATCGACACTCCTACTATTGCCAAGTTCACGAGGGAGTGTCTCCTTGGCATCCTCATTCCCAGAAACACCGCCTTGCATCAATCCAAATTACTTTGATACGAAAGCTGATCGTGCCGTTCTGAAGTATGGCGTCCGTCAAGCTCTCAATGCCGTATTGGGTACCAAGGCACTCAATGATTATGTTGAGTGTGAGGTTCCTCCTACGGTACAAGATCTAGGAAGTTTCGTGCCCCTTACCCCTGATGTGGAGGACGATGTGCTCGAAGAACGAATTCGACTTACTGGAGTGCAACATCACCATTCAGGAGGTACCACAGCGATGGGATCCGTAGTAGACTCTAAGGGGAGAGTTCTTGGTATTAAAGGATTGAGGGTCGCCGATGCTAGCATCATTCCTGTTCCAATCGGTGGTCATCCTCAAGCCACACTTTATGTCATGGCAGAGCAATTAGCTGCACTTACAATATCGGCCATAGAGTGAAGTGGCCAGTATAAGTTTCTTTTCAATCTTAAAGTTGCCGCGTATATAGCCAGAAGTAGACACCTTTACTATTCAGTCGTCCAAAACGGCTTTCTCTTCCTACCAAAGGTATCAATTAATTCCCTATCTCATTCAGAATCGCTCTTATAGCTTTGGAATGATACGGAATTTGGTATTATTCATTCGGATAATAACTTTTAGTGTATTCGTCGAAGTCAACATGAACGAAGCCATCAAGGCTTGCACTCTCAATATTTGTGTTGTCTGGCTTCTTGCTATAACCTGGCAATTCCTTAGGTCTACTCGCTAGGACTTTAGCACTAAAATGTTTCCTTATTTACTTTCTTTCATATAAATAAATTTACTAATAATGAACTTATATTACCATTTTTATTTCCTTTTAATGTGGGTTCCTAACGATACTTTACCACTCCTTCCAGGCAAGGTTAACATCAAGGCCCGAAAAATGACTTGATAGAACTTCAGAACCCAGTTTGGGAGTGACCGCGTTTGAAATTTCTAATGTCGGCTAGTTAGTTTCTCATCAAACACCGCAGCTACCGAAAAATTGACTTGCCTTGGATTCTTCGGGCCTCCCGACGCTGTTCCGACTCACGATTGTATTCACTCAATTCTTCCGCATATTGATTGGCTGGCTGAACAGAGTGAGTTTCTTTCGCCGCTATTGATTGTATGGGTGTAATTTGGGCATCACCAATCTCACTTCCATGCTGATAGGAATTGTGGATTTGTTGCACGGAGGTCTGGACTTTCTCTTTCCATTCTTGAGTATGGAGCACTTGTAGCGGCACTAGATATTGATTGATGGCCAAGATTGAGTTCTCTGCTGCCCAGGCTTTTAGCTGAATCCACGTTTTGACATCTGGAGGAATCTTTTCCTGGATTCTAGCACCTAATAGTTCGGGAGGGAATTCAAGGTCATCAGTAAGATCTGTGATCGTCGGATCATCCTTCAGCATCTGTTGCGCCATGGCCAGTCTAACCGGTGGCGTAACCCATCGTGAAGGCTTCTCTGTGGTCATTTCTCTTTGCTGATGGTTGATATGTTGCTTTAGAGTATCTGGCTCCGGCAATGGCGTCTTGTAAGCATCATATTAGCGTGATTCTTGCTGTGAAGTCTCCCTGGTGTTTATTCCCATCACTTCAACCTGATTCTGGAGGCTCTGTGATGGCAACTGGTGATCGGAGCTCGTGACCTGTATGGCTGCCATCTCTCGAGGGGCCATTTCAGCATTTATGTGACCAGGAGTCATCTTCTGTCGATGCTCTCTTTCTTGCTTTAACAAATCTTGAGACATATAAACTAGGTTCCCCAGGGCTCCTTGATACCGAGGACTGCTGTCAGGATTTGTCTGCATTATTCTCCATTCCATTTCAAAGAAAGCCTGGTAGAACGTCTTTGAATCATTACTCAAACATTGTAGCTTGGGAATGTCATTGGGCATGAGAAATTCCGGGCTAACGGCTTCTGATGCCTGTTGTTCTTGGGAGTCTAAGGCGTGTACTATAAAGGTGGATTAGCTTTGACCATATACATACATCGAAAAGATATTTCGCACATATATATCCATTTGACTGCTCTATACTAAGGTTGTTCATGGCAAATTCATGTCGTGCCGTCCCATCAATATTTTGACTTATCTTGCGAATAGCTCGTCGCGGTTTGTTATGGTCGGGGTGACAGCTGTTCATATGGGCTTTGAGGGATTTCGCTGACGGGAATTTTGGATAGTGGCAGCCATTATGTATACATTGAAATCCGTTCGCATGTGTCATTTCATGCTCATGACGAGAGCCTTCGGTCTCAAAACCCAAGGTAGCCCTAGGGCAAGAACGAAGTCGGCAAGTATATGCGGAAGTACGGAATTGGTTCTTGAAAAGCTCAAACTCTTCGGCTGAGACACCTGGATGAAAATCCTCATTGAGTAATGACTCTATAGCTTCCTGGTAGGATTGGAGCATGGCAGATATGCAGTCGAGCGTGAACGCTTTGGGTGATGAAGAAAATGGTCTATCTATAGCTTGGTTAGTTGAGTATATTCCACATGTTCAGATATGGGGACATACCATTTCCCCAAAGCAATTCCGCATCGAGACGCTTGCGTGATCTGGACCTAAGGGCCCAGTCGACATGTTTATGTAGCGTTTCGTGTTGTTTCAAAAGGACTAATCGCTCATCAATTTCTGTGTTGTAATCATGTATATGTATGTGTGCACCGCTCGTCCTTTCAAGGATATTCGCGAAATCTGAAGCAACGGTGAAAAGTTGTGAATCCGTTCTAAGCCCAGTTGTGGCTGAAATATACAACAAGTACTCCGTCCAGTATTCCGTTGCGTAGGCATGAAAACCATGAAGGCCCTTGATTAGGCGATGTGACCTCTTTGCTTGAGGATATGTAAGTTCAAAAATTTCAAGCCCAGAGAGCAGACAAGTGATTGCGGCCACTCCATGTTCGTGAAGAGCCTCATGCCTTTGGATGACTATAGGACTGGAAAGTGTCTCTAAGAAACTACGTTGGCGATCAGTATCCGTTTGTGTGCATCTGCTTGTAGAAAGAGGCCACCTACTCCTTAACGGATACGTGGATAAAGGTCAAAGTTGTATCTCGTCTTTCCACGATGAGAGGGCTGCAAATGTCGAGGATATACTGTGGTAGTAAGCGGTCAAGTTTAGGATTTCCTTGGCTGAATGAAACTGTAGATAGGAACTCAAGTCTTTTCAGTGGCCGTTTAGCAAAAGCAATCCAACTGAAAATGCATCGGATTCTTTCAACTGATCGTGAATCTAAGTGAACTAGAATTTGTGTTAATATTCGATTGTAGCTATTGACTTGGTTAGCATTTTCAACCTGTCATAGGGCCGGGGTGCAAGTCTTACAAGTCAGAAAGACTTTGAGGTAAATCCTGGATTGACGCTTTTAATTCATCGCCGCTATAAAAAACATTGGTGGAAAGATAGTCAAGAACGAGTCGGGCATATAAAAACATTCCTGGTGACTATTAGCGAAATCAATGTAAACGGTACTTGGTGTACGAAGTATCATAACTTAGGGGGAGTTGATATGTGAAAATATGACTGCTATATTAGTGCGAAGGCTTGGGACTTACCGTCTGCCTTTTCAGCAATGAGACCTTCTATAGCGGTTATTTCCTCAGCTTCTAGTTCAAGCTGGCGTAACCTTTCACTTATGAATAGCAGCCTTTGAGATGCATATAACTGGATCGCTCCCTGTAGGTTCAATGTTTCGTCACTGAGAGAGATAGTTCGCTTTTTACGAAGATTCTTGGATAGGAGGGGAGAAAACCGACTTGATACGAGAATTTTACAAACTGCACCTCCAGCTGAAGAAGATTTCGTGGTGAGCTGGTTCATCAAACTAAGCAGTCGAGGTTGCTTCTCCGTCTCACACTCATCTAAACCATCGATGATGACCCATACGTACTGGGTTTCACGAGGCTCTTCTGACATACTGGTAATCGCCATTTGAAGGATTTGCTCGATCATCGAAATGCCCGGCAGCTTCTTGCCCACAATGTATTCGTGGTAAACATGGGTGATCAAGTCGCTATTTCTCCGGACTAGTTGTAGAAGTAGAGACCGTATCATGTATTCGTATCCAGTAGAGGAAGTGAAAGAATGAGAGCAGAAATGATAAGCTGTACGCCTCTGTGCTGCCTCAGCGAAACTGACGAGTCGGCCTGATATAACACTTTTCCCAGAGCCAGGATCGCCTTGCAACCATACAAAGGCATTGTCAGGACTTTGTCGGAGCCAGGCGCTGATGCCCGAATGTCTCAAGATCCAGTCACACGTTCCAGGAAATTTGGTTACTTCTTCCGATATGGACTCCAAGATGGAAGGCTGCTCCGAATCATCAATTTTCAGCCATGATGCAATTTCCCTATATTGTTTAGCACTTTGCTCTTCCTCCTCGCGTACAATCTTTTCAAGACTCTCATCTCTCCAATCCCGTATGTCCTGACGCATTTGACGAGACTCTGCAATATTTCGAGCATTGGCTTCGTGATCTATTAGGTCACCATGGCGTTTCAAATCGTCTAGGATATTCTCGAATCTGCGTTGAAATCGACCCCATGACGTCTGAAACAGCAGCTTCCAGCCTTTCAGAGCTTAGTAAGTACCGTACTGTAATCGAAAATAGCTAGCAATAGCTACCTGAATGGAAATACTCACTATTCCTTCGAACGAACTTGTACGCCTGTTTATGAAATTGGAGAATATCAGAGTAGAACACCGCAAGGCTTTGTTGGAAATCCTGGTTCGTGATAAATGCGTCACTCAAAATCTCGAAGGGACCTAATGAGTCCGCGATTTGGCTATATCTATGAAATAATAGTTCAGCAATCGAAACATCCATATTTTTGGACACACTAACCCCTTCATAATGTACTCAAATGCTTCAATGTACTCTGAAGCGATCCTCAGGATTAATGTAATCGGTGCCCAGATCCAAGGTAAAAATGGCGTTCCATTACAAAGGATTTCAACCACTCGGGCATAATGCTCTAATCCTTGAAGAAGCGGCCTAAGACGGCGCATATTACGAAGAGCCTGCCTTGCTGCTAGCTGTGCTTCAATGTCGAGCGCGGCTGCCCTTACTTGTTGAAGGGTCGTAGAACGGAAGTTCTTGGAGTCTCCTGGGGTTATCGTTCGATCAAGGTCTTCAAAGGCGATTCTCATCGTTTTCCTGGCGAGTTCCGAGACTACAGGTGCTAGGCGCGGCATCGTTTGAGAGTCTCTCTGGAGAAAATACCGGTGATTTGTCTTGGGTTATGTATTAAGTGCTTGCGTATGTAATGAGAAGGGTGAGCGTCTTGCAAATGCGAATTGTTGAAATCAAACTGGGCACACGGCAGGATTTGTATTGAGAGCCTCTCAGCTCAGCCCCCACCGAGGTTGCCTTATGCACAAACACGTATCTGTGCAACATTCGGCAAGGCTGTGTCAGCCTTCTTCAACCTATTTATTCAGCCCCGCCCGCTCTTCGATTCAGCAACATTCAAATACGTGATATGCACATTGCCTGACACACTACCTCATCCTTCATGTATCACATTAACTATTCACAATCTCATACCGGAAAACGCAGGAGATTGGATGATGGATCATGTTCCAAGGCGCAAGATCACAATGATATGGGGCCCGTCGCTTTCGAGTCGAATGATTCCAGCATGCATCATGACATGATAGTCTGCTTTGGAGTCGTGAGTACAGTCGACATCTGCATCATTTCACTAAATAAATCTTCGTAGATCCCAGGCATCCACGGACATTTTGAGAGACGATCATTATACCAAAATACATTCCCAGTGACACTGGTGACCTGCGAGCGCTTCTACGCCAACGCTTCATTCGAAGATAACGGGTCGATCTCATCGACCCATACTCAAATGATACAAGGCCTTCTCGAAGAAAAGACATTGCTTCTCTTTCCATCATGCACTATAGATGGTGAACTTACAATCCAGAAGAAGTCATCGGCCACATATTGTCCTCGAGTGCAATGCGTGTTAGACATCAGCATCTATGGGCCTTTGGAACTTGCGGAAGAACTTGGAAGTTGGTTGGAAGCCTATGACGTTTATCTACAAGATCCTCGAATATGTCATGTGGATGTTGGGTACTACAATCCCCAGAGGTTATCAGCCAATGACGTTCGATCTTGCCCGTTGGTTTCGGAAGTAGTTTCTCGGGGGTCCGGTTTGATTCATCTCCAGGAGATCATTGAGCGTCCTGACTTACTTGAAATCCTAAATGGACAGGCTGACCTCGAAGAAGCCCCACAACCAAAAATCATTCGGGCTAGTTTACACAGTCATCAAAAACAGGCTCTTACTTTCATGCTTCGACGAGAGCAAGGATGGACGGCTGGTGGCCAGAAACACAACATCTGGGAAATATCTGACACGACCCATGGCCGCTATTTTATCAATAGGGTCACGAATATACATCAGACTGAGACGCCCTACGAGTGCTTCGGTGGCATAGTTGCAGACCCGATGGGCCTTGGAAAAACGTTGACTATGATAGCACTGGCGGCTACCGATATCGAGACTGACAACTATGCGACCGAACCTGCGAACACAAGTGAGAATGGCAAACTTGCTGTTAGAGCGACACTCATAATCGTACCACAACCATTGCTAGACACATGGGAAGAGCAGCTATCACAGCATGTTGTCGAGCACGGCATAATATTTCGTCGCCATCACGGAAAAACCAAATTAAATGACGTCCATGAAATAGACAGGGTTAATGTTATTTTGACGACATACCACACTCTTTTTGCAGACTGGAATACTAGTAAAGAAAGTGAGAATAGCGTCATATTCACAGTGTGCTAGAAGAGAATCATTCTGGATGAAGGTATGTTGGCATGATAATTTATACCAGTCTTAGAGTTGACCAAACTAGCCCATATAATTCGAAATATGAGGTCTCGTATGGCTCGCGCAATATGCTCGCTCGACTCTGTATCACGTTGGGCGGTTACCGGCACGCCTATCCAGAATCATCTCAATGATCTTGTGGCACTTCTTAGGTTCATCCGGGCCCATCCATATAATGATCCAAAACGGTTTGAGAATGACATTTCTAGGCCTTGGAAGTCAGGAGAGGACGAGGAAGCCGTGAAAAGAATTAAGCGTCTTGCAAGCTGCCTTATCCTTCGTCGGGCCAAAGCGACGATTCAACTTCCTTTGCGAAGAGATACAAAATGCCCTATAGACTTCAGCAAAGCAGAAAGAACACTCTATGACACAATACGCCAGCAAACTATTGCAAAAATGGATGACGTTCTTCACGAGTCAGAAATATCAGGATCAATGACATACGTCAATTTTCTTCAACAGATCGAGTCTATGAGGCTAGTGTGTAATTTGGGACTGCACTACCATAAAAGACATGACAAACCTTCCATGCAGGAAGCTTCAGATTGGGTAAGCGTTGCTCAGGAAACGTTCAATATCCATCGAGAAATGGAAACAATTACATGCTCGCAGTGTTCCTCAAGTCTGGACGTCGCTGAGATTCTCTTTGATGATTCCGTCGCTCAGGAGAGCCCTCAATTCTCCCGATGTCTGAAGTTTGCTTGCGCGGAATGTTCTCATAAACTCCAGCTCGCCAATCACACAATGGTCTGCGGTCATACCCCTCGATGCCCTATCGCCTCAGTCTCTACAAGCCATCGCGCATACGAGGACGTTCTGAGACATCTATCCCAGCAGGCGAAAGGACTTTCCGCCGGACTGCCATCGAAAGTAGAGGCTTTAATATCCGACCTCAGAACGTTGCCTCCAGATGTAAAGTGGTAAGTTTTGACTCTACTCATGAAAATATCGGATATCTGATTTTGATAGCATCGTCTTCTCAACATGGCGTCTAACCCTCGACATTGTTGAAACCGGACTTTCCCAATCCGGAATCCGCAGCGTTCGCTTCGACGGAAAGGTGCCCCAAAAGCAACGACAAGCTGTGTTAAACCAGTTCAAGGAAGATCCAAGCGTTCGTGTCATGCTCCTCACCTTGTCCTGTGGCGCAGTGGGCTTGACCTTGACCGAAGCCTCACGAGCCTACCTCATGGAACCGCACTGGAATCCGACCATCGAGGAGCAAGCACTCGCTCGTATCCACAGAATTGGCCAAATGCGAGAGGTTACGACCGTGCGATTCTACATTCGAGATTCGTTTGAGGAACGGGTTATGGAGGTGCAAGAATCGAAGAAGAATCTCGCTAGCGTGCTACTATCAGGTCATGATGGTAGGCAAAGTAATGATACTCTTGGGACTCTTCAGGTTAGTATTCAATATTTTTCACATGATGTGAAGCTGATTCAATGCAGAATTTGAGATCACTCCTTTGAATCATTTTTATCCCTTGAACTCCTTGAATTACCCTTTGGCAGTCCTTCATTTCTCTAGATTTGCCAACATCTCCTTCTGCGACCAAGGAATCCAGTATTCAACTTCTCCCTTTAAGAATATCTCGCTTCCGATGAGCCCGTGCTTAGTTGTGGAATTGTAGTGAGGTTTTCCAGATAAGTGGTTAGTCGCCCTCGGATCCCAAATGGAACATGATATGCGAATGCGGATCATCATATGAGTAGGAATGGGGTCGTAGACTAACGTGCAGCACTCGTTCGAAAGAATATCTACAAGATTAATTATAATCTGTACATGGTAGATTTACCTTTATTCCATAATAGGAAACCCCGTAGGCTTCCGCAACCCTATCCTAGATTGGGGTTGCATCGATCACCCCCCTGGACCACATCATTTGATATCAGCGTCGCAATTGTAGAGGAACAAACCGTTTGCGGGAGAAGTAGGTGGAGTTGAAACTGCAGATAAATTTCCTGCTCACGAATCTCATGGATCTAACCGCATACAATAACCGGTGCTCTCATCATTACACAGGTTATTGGAGATGCCCCCAAACACATCATACAACATGGTCATGATCGAAGATTTGAGCATACGCCGTATACGATAGAAGTGACCAATAGGATCGATAATCTCACAATTCTCGAATTAGGAAAGGCATCGACGTAGCCCGGCAGGGATCCCAAGATTCACTGTCATGGACTTCGGTGTCGGTAATGTCAGGCTGGTTTATTCGATCGCGGAGATGTTCACATGGAAGAGGATGGGAAAGAGGCCCTTGTTGATATTATATGGATGAATGAGGTGTGTTGGTTTGTGCTTCCCGGAGATGTCGGCATTCCGAGATTAACCCATAACGCAAGTAATGTACGAGAGCTAAGCATACGGGGGAGTTAGGCTTTGTGCGATGCGCCATAGGAAATGAACCCACGATCGTAATCACCGCTCTTACGACCACCAAATCCCCAACTCTTCGCTACGGAATTGCTTGCGATGGAGCGGTGGTAGACTGACACCATCCTTGGAGTCTGGAATGAATACAACGACAACACCTAGACAGCATGTAACTTGACAATCACCGCGCTTCAGTGAAACCTTAACACACCAACCTTTCTCTATGCTGGCGACTACGGCTATCACGCCAGGTCCTTGCTGTACAGAGAATATTTTACATCCACTGGATCGGAATCCAATATCACGCTAATGATCCAACGTGAATTTGCGTTCGGACCCTTGGCAAGGCTAAATTCGATGTTCTTGGATCCTTGGGCTGGTGATGTTCAGCACGAAAGCTACACTCATATACTCACAGAATTACGCGAACAACTATATTAAAACTCCACGCGAGATATTGAATCCCGCCATTTCAGTGTACGAGATGCAGGGCGGTGCAAGGTGGTACATGGCCAGGAATGTTGGCGGAGAGTAATACGTGGACAAGAGGCGCGGCCCGCTGAATGAAGACACTATGCTTCCGATTCTGATAGGGGAATACGCGAAAATGGGAGTTGGGGTACTCGCAGCGGAGTTGGAATCGGATGTGCGTGGTGATAATATGTGCCTACGAACGTGGTTCAGGAAGGTTGTGAAGAGGTGGCTAAATCATCGGAGAAGTTTCGGGTGCAAGTAATCATCAATAGGTGGCAACTTGGAAAACATGGTACGTAGTCCCCTCCTCTTTTTGAGACAGTAGATGCTTGAAGGAGGCTGGTAAGAACTGGATGCGAGATGCAAAGGAAGCAAGGTTGAAGAGCGCGAGGCGGGAGTGTGATGTGGTAATACAGAGCGGATGTATTGAAGGTGATAGTCGGTTTGTGACGGATGGGTAGAGCGGTAGGTGGTGATGGATGGTGATGATATCTAGGTGACGGGTGATGAATTAAGGATGGACCCGAGGAGATATGACGTCATCCAAGAACCACGTGACCTGTCGATTGAAGATGCCGGCCAAAAGAGCCGCACGAATCAAGAGATGTGATTGGACGCTATAGCATATGTACATAAGTGATTCCTGGTCGCTATCAGGGCAGTAAACCTCGGTCGCTGATGATTCGGATAGAGATTCCTAAACGGAGATTGGAAGTCGGCATCGCTGTAAAGCCAAACGAGAAGTTGTTTGGCATGTCTTGACGACCTCTATTGTATACATTGAACCTCCCGCTATACACATTCGATTTTGCATCTCCACGATCCTCATCAATTACAATCAGATGCCTCGGTACCAGGTGGTGCAGTGTTCTGGAATCTGCCCCGCGTGCGTGTGGGGGGTGGGCCGGCCAGACCAGAAAATGGCCGGCTTTTTGACGGGCCGACAGCCAAGCTCCCTCACAGCACTTCCGTCGCCCATCCGCAACCACTCAGAACTCCCACACACTCTCTTTTTGCCTTCGCCTTCCAGCACCCGGCCATGTTTGACCATCCCTCTCCGCTGCCTGTCTTCATTGACATCCTCAGCCTCCCACCATGAGAAGAGCCTCGTACTTCCCCAAGGCCGCCACTCCTCCTCCCGTCTGGCACCCCGACGATCTTCTCCCAGATCTCCCGCGACAAATCGGTCCCATCCTCGACCCCCAGAACGCAAATCGCCCACTTGCGACTTTCGACCAAACTCTCCACGACCTCAATTATGCCCTCAATCCTTCCTCCGCCCTCCCTACCTCCGTGCCCGCCAGCTTCACCGACCCCTACCTATTTCCCTCCCTCGCCCACAATGAGCGGCTGCGCCTGACAATGCTATGGTACTATACCGCTGGAATCAGCCAGAATGAATCCCTATTGCGCAAGCTGCATGACATCGTCCAGCTTGTCAAGGAAATGATGGGTTGGGAATTTGCCGTCGTGGGCATCATGGATAGCAATGCCTATACTCGACTTGCCACGGCCAATCTTCCTCTGGCCATTCTGCCTCGACGAGAGACCAGCTGTGCGCATACCATCAACCAGCCTACAGGAGTAAGTCAACCCTGCCACTTTCCACGCCGACCCGCTTGCTGAAAACATGGTTAGACGGTCTTCTCCATCCCCCACATGGCCACCGATTGGAGGTTCCAAAACTCCCCTCCCGTTCAGTACGGGCTGCGAAGCTATGCTGGCACTCAGTTACGCATCAAAACCGACGGCGGGGAGGACATTGCCCTGGGCTCACTCTGCATTGCCTCAGACACGGAGCGTGACGATCTACCTCCCAACAAACAGGCCGCTTTGATTCGGTTTGCCGACATGCTCACAGCGGAAATCGTAAACAATCTCAGGGAACGACGACAACGCCAGCGCCGAAATATGCGCGACATACTATTGCAGATACAGTCCTGTGAAGACGTCGAGGCCACCGAGGCCTTGGTTCTGGCCAGTGTACGCCAGCAGTACCCGAACACACATGTGGAGATCGTAGTTGCGAACGGGGAACAAATCCGCATTCATGGCCACGCCCCTATCGGCTATTCTGACTTGCATGGCGGCCTCTGGGAGGATGAGGAATACTTGGAATACGCAATGTCGAATCTGAACCATGAGAAATTCTCCCCCTCTTCCACAGTTCGCGCCATCGTTGGAGAGTGTGGACATCGGCCTTGCAGCAAGTATTTGGTCGTTACCTCCAGTGACGTCCGCCTTGTGTTTGACGACGTGGACGCTTGGTTCATAGCTAAATGCGCGTTCTTGCTTCACCATGCCTGGCAGGAACGCAGTTTGAAAGAAGCATTGCAGGCTAAGGAGACCTTCCTTCGAGGTATCACCCATCAACTCCGAACACCCATCCACGGAGTTCTCGGGGCCGTGGACCTGCTAGCGGAAGAGCTTAGAACACGCAATCTATTACAGACGACTATGCCTAACGGTTCGAGCGACTCTCCCCTTCCATACAATGCTCAGCCTTTCCTTAGCACCATCAAAACGTCTGGTCGAGAGCTTATGTCAACGGTGAACAATATGATTAAGCTGAACCGTTGGGCTGAAATCAGTAAATCGCGACATCCGCCTGCTCTTTACAATCTTCTCCAATTGGAGTCGGATATCCTGGGCGAGGTTTCGCTGGTAGTCACAGAGGAGGAGATTGCCAGTACTGTGATCTTCTTTGACAACCGTCTGCCACCAGACCTCATGTTTCTCGTTACCGACATTGCCTTGCTCAAGGATTGTTTACAGCCCCTCCTCGTCAATGCTATTCAGTCTACCGCACGCAGTGTGGTCATCACTATTTCGACAAATCACGACCATTCTACCCTCGACTTCGACATTGTAGACACGGGACGAGGTATCGACCCGAAGGATCACGAAAGAATCTTTATGGCGTACGAAAAGGCTGATGCTCATACCCGAGGTGTTGGGCTTGGTTTGACCCTTGCTTCCCAAATTGCAGCCTTCCTAGACGGCTCAGTCGTTTTGGTCTCTTCTGATATAGGACAAGGTTCTCATTTCCGAACATCCTTCCGCAATCCCATATTTAGCGCCCCCCTGGTGGACTCTCCGACGCTCCCAGCCCCCCAACTAGAGCATCTTCCACAGAGCTTCTACCAGATCCAGCACAACTGCGTGTCGAGTCACTCGAGCCAACATTTTATAAGATACCTGGAGCACTATGGCCTACGGAGATCAAACCAACTCGAAGGTTCTCTGATTGTGTTTGATATGTTCAAAGGGGATGATCTCAACGAGAGAGTGGCTTTAATGAAGCCTGAAAGCGTAGCCATATGCCTCATGCCAGCCGGCGAGAATAAACCCATCGTCGACGTGTCCCGCTATCCGCGCGTTATCTTTACTTCCGGATCCTTTACAACATCCCGCTTACGTGGCATCCTTCAGCAAGCCAACGCCATTTACAAAGCCTCTCAAGCCATCGTTGACACATTGCCACCACAACCCAATACGAGCATCTTGTCACCTGCAAACGTCCCATTACCTCAACGTGGCCCTCTAACAGCATTGCCTGTCCTCCTCGTCGATGATAACGCCATCAACCTCCGGATCCTACAAATGTATTGTAAGAAGCGCAGCATCCCTTACTCCAGCGCGGTCAACGGACGTGAAGCAGTGTCTCTATTTCGAGCCTCCCTGCAAGAAGATAACCCTTTCGGCCTCGTACTTATGGACCTTCAAATGCCCGTTCTCGATGGTGCGCAGGCATGCGAGGAGATTCGGCAACTGGAATACAGCACCGGGAATATCGATCCAGCGATCATCTTCATCATCACAGGCCAAGACTCGGCGATTGATCAAACGAGATCGATGAAATCGGGTGCGGACAGGTTTCTTGTGAAGCCGGTTTCGGTCATGACGCTCGATCGAAATATTGGCGCGTTCTTTGACTTGGATCATGGGGATCAAAGTAAGGGCTGAAAAGAGGGATACGGGGTCCTCTGAACAGGACAGCAAATAGGGTCGGAAAAGCTCAGTAAATATAGTGTGTAATCCATAAATAAACGAGTCATTACTCATATACAGAGATCCTAGATGAGCAAGCTTTTTCTAATTGAGCGAACTCCAGGTAACCATGTTTACAGCTAGGATATAATCCGACTGCTCCACTCTCACCATAAGCGCTAAAGTCAAATCGCTCTTACTCTTCCTCCATGGAAACCGTTCAAGCAGGCTAACGATACATACGCACACGCAGCAAATCGAATTGGACGGACCTCAAGCAACGGAAACACAAATGCCTAGTATGCGAATACCCCTTCATGATTAAACATTTCTTTCATTGGTCACGCACCAAGCGGGATTATATACAAAACATTACTACCGTAGAGGATTCTGATAACATCACTTCCCAGAACCAGCCTCTTCGCGACGCATCAAAACGCTCTCTACGCAAGGACGAAGCCATCATAACCATCCGTGGCGGCCTTGTTGAGGGTCTTGTAGTACTCCGGTACACCACCCAGCCAGATCAGCGGCTCCCTAGGCTTTCCGGGAATATTGTCGCCCATGTACCACTGCGGCGTATTAGTTTACATCTCAATGAGGAAGAGGATTCATGACATACCGATTTCGTGCCTGGCAAAAGCGACGAGTTTGCAATGGCCCAAACGAGCTTCTTATACTTCTCCTCGCTCTCCTTCTGGACGTCAATCTTCTTCAAACCCTCCTTCTTGATATGGTTCATCGCGTTGATGATCCAGTCACCTTGGAGCTGCGCACATGTAGGTCCATTGCACAGGGCAGTGGGAGCCTGAGGTCCGTATGTGAAGAACATGTTGGGGAAACCGGCGGTAGCTATACCAAGATACGTCTTGGCGCCCTCCTTCCAGTGGTCCTTCAAGCTCTCACCTGTAGGGCCTCGGATATCAATCTGTGCGAGACCACCGGTGATAGCATCGTACCCAGTGGCACAAACGATGAAATCGAACTCATGCTCTTTCTCGCTCGTCTTGATACCCTTCTCGGTAATCTCTTGGATGGGGGTTCCGGCGGCACTGATATCGACAATTGATACGTTAGGCTGGTTGAAGATCTGGAAGTATCCGTTCTCGAGCGAGATACGCTTGCAGCCGAAAGCATATGGTTGCTTCATCGGGGCAAGAATATCAGCGACCTTGGGGTCGTTGATCTTGGCCCGGGTCTTGTCACGCCAGAAGTTGTAAGCCTCCCTGTTCGCATCCTCGTTGAACAACATGTCCGAGTAAGTCGCGAGCCAGTACTTGAAGTCACCCTCGGACCACAAGTCTTCATACACCTTCTTACGCTGTTCTGGGGTGTCATCGAAGGTAGAGCGGGGGATGAAGTTGAAGGAGAAACCGGAGTAGCTGTCCGTGCGGTGCTCGAAGAGGTGTGGGTACTCGGACTTGGGGAGAGCCTGCTCAGGAAGCTTGTAATCGACTTGCTTCATGGGCAGGGACATGTTGCACGTCCGTTGGAAGACGGTGAGCTGGCCCGCGGTGTCACGGAGCTCGTGGGCAATTTGGATGCCGGTGGAACCCGTGCCGATGACGGCGACACGCTTGCCTTTGAGGTCAGGCTCCTCATGCGGCCAGTAAGAGGGGTGCATGAAAGTGCCTGCGGGTGTGGGGATTAGAGGCGGGGTTACTTTACGTGCGGAAGTGCGTAGTTACCTTTGAACTTATCAACACCCTTCCAGTCTGGGATATACCTCTTCGCGGCGAAGCCAGTGTTCAGGAGGAAGTACTGAACCTTGTACGTCTCGCCATTGGTTGTCTTGACGGTCCACCGCGCCTCCTTGTCATCCCAGCTTGCAGCCGACACAACGGTGTTGAATTGGGTATCCTTCCTCAGATCCCAGACCTTGGCGACATGAGCGAAGTAAGCGCGCAACTCCCCGCTATCAGGGAACCGCTGCTTCCAAGTCCAGTCCTTCCAAAGAGCCGGGTCAGAGAACTCGTAGTGTGGAATGGCGCTGTCGACACGAGCACCGGGGTAGCGGTTCCAGTACCAGACACCACCGTAGTCCTCTCCGGCCTCGACCAACTTGACTTTGTAGCCTTGGTCGCGGAGCTGTTTCAGCTGGTATACACCACCGAAGCCAGCGCCCACGATGAGGGCATCAAGTTCTTGAGTTTTGGCGGTGTCAGCGCCATTGAGGTTCTTTTCCTCTAGGGAAAGGTTTTTCAAATCTTCGATCGAGGCAACCATGTTGATGGCTAAACAGGTTCCGCAGGAGGGATGAATGAGCTGAGGCAGGAAGAACAGGAGTACTCCCAAGAAGCTGGGAAGTTTAAAGATGGCAATGCAGGTACCGCAAGGACGGATGAGGGAGCAGAATGTAGGGGATCCGCGCATAAGAAATACAGAGGTGAACTGTAGCCAGACATGGAACAATGAGCTGATCACCACGAGGGGTCCACGAGGGTCCAGGAAGCTTGCATGGCGGCGTCGACTTGGCTCAGCCACCTGGAAGCTCGTTCATCCTCTTCAAAGTGACTTGGCCGCTGGAAAGGGTATATTCAGACGTCCATCCCTTCTGCAATTGGTCCAGAAGATGAAGAAGATAGCTAGGGATGGGTCAGTGGCCGTGTGTAGCTTTGTTGTTCCACGCCTTAGGCAAGCTCGAAGCTCGCGGACCAGAATCCTCTCGGTGTGTATTCGGGAGGAGTATGCAGGGTCTGGGTATCGACAAAACGCCTATCCTTTCTGTTTTGGAGCAGAGGTGGTGGACTGCATTGGCAGACACAAAATGATCTTGAGAAGACCGTTACAGAGTACGAAGGTTGTCGTCGTCGTCGCTGTCAAACGCATCGCGCTGACTCGCCTCGAGGTGGCCTACACGATAAATTAGGACCGACTTCAAAATGGAGCAAATAGGCTGACTCGCAGACCAATCGCTGGCGAGACCGACCTGTAGCCCATACAACGGCGTCTAGCCTCACGACGGACGGTCGATCCCGATCCCATGTGCCGACCCGAGCGTACGGAGAGTTTTTGAACGTTCGTCGGTCGGGGGAAACGCATGCTTTCAGATCAGGATAAAATTGCATCCTTCGTGCGATCCTTCGCCTCCGCACGCCAGGTGTCAGGCCCCTGCCAGCTAAGTAGAAACGGCCCGACGACCATGTTCCTGTTACGATTGGATTGCGTGCTCCTTTCGTGCGGTGCGGTGTGGGATTGAAGGAGCCGGAAGGCGTGGTTGTCACGCGGTTTCGATGGAAGGATGATGATGATGCTTTGCACTACCCGGCTGCCACGAGGACGGCATGCCGACTCTGAAGCTTTTCTTATCGTTCCTGCATCCCTCTTACTCCTTCCTATCGGCTGCTGGAAGGACACCACCCACTCGATCGGCTCTCGCTCGCTCAACGTTGCGAAGTGCTTGTCGGCGGCCTAGCTCCGGGCCGTGACTCGCTCTTGACAGCGGCTTCAACGGTATCCATCTGCCGCCCTCCGCCTAAGGGCTGTCCCTGTGTGTCCGTCCCCACCGTCATCAAACTGGCCGCTTCCGCGTGAGGTTGGGTGTGCTAGTCGCGGAGCAACTGGGGGTGAATAGCGCTCGAGGGGCTGCAGGAACACCAAGTTTTTGTTGCACGGTTCTCGACTATGGCGGAAATTCTCTTCAAATGATTGGGTTGACCCTTGTTAATGCACACTTAATCGACCTTGGACCCAGATGCCCCGTTGTATTACTACGATATGACAAACTTGATCCTCATGTGGGCTTTCTTCGGACCTGGCTCGAATGGACTCAGTGGAGGCTGCAACCCTAGTTCCCTCTCCTCCAGAACCAGGTTTTGGTGCCAAATGAAACGCACAGATGGCAGACACACGACGTCTCATTCCAATCGGAGGGGCCAAAGGGAGCCAACCCACCCCCACCACGTATGCGGCGGTTTTCTCCTTTGGGACTGGCAGGACCAAAGCAGAGGCATCTTCTTTCCCTGAAGATCCTTATCCCATAGGTAGGAGTAGCCTAGCAAATCCAGTTCACGAGAGATCTGCAAGTGACCTTCCCCCCTCCAAAATGAACCTTGTTGTTGAACATTTCTTTGCGCCAGTTTTAAGGAGTCCCTGCGGTGTGCTCGCCACACGTTTGAGGGATCGTGACGGTTGGGACAAGGGCTCGTACATGCTACATATAGCCCCATCGCCTAGAGAAGAACTGGTGGACAATGATGGATGGCCGTTATTGAGATTTTTGGAACCTGAGATTTACGTTTGCTTTGGGTTCTTTCATCGCCCCTTATATTGACATCTTTTCTTTTCTTGCTTTCCTTCTTTTCTGAGAATGGCACTCACCGAGATTGAGGCCGCGATTGCGGAGACCTGGGGATTGTTCGCGCTGGGTACTATCGCTATCATTTTGAGGGTCTTCAGCAGGACGAGATCGGTGGGGATTTCGGGCTATAAACCCGATGACTACCTCATCTGGTTTGCGTGGGTATGTTGAATTCACTTCAGGATGCTTCGGATGGATTACTTAACGCATCGCAGGGTTGCTACACCACCATGACGGTCGCAGCACACATCGTCGGTGGTACGGGCGACACGTCCTATCTCACCGATGAGCAACGTCGGTCCTTTACTCCTGAGCAAGTGGCCCTGCGGCAAAAGGGAACGCAGTGGTTCATGGTTGGATGGTACACGTATATCGGGCTGATCTGGACGTTGAAGATGAACATGCTATTCCTCTACCGTCGCGTCGTCAGTATCGTATGGATTAAAAAGATCATTTTCCCTACCATGATCTTGGTTGGTGTCACCGGTGTTTCTATTTGGATCTTATTTTCAACCGCTTGTCGGCCCTTTGAGAGACTATGGCAGGTTTATCCCGATCCGGGGAGTACGTTATTATGAACGCATGGGAATGGGAATGATCGTTTGGCTAACACTACCGCCAGAATATTGCATGCCACAGAGTCCTGCCTTCCTCATCACGGTTTTGGTCCTCAACCTCCTGACGGATATTTTCATTATCCTGATTCCCATCCCCATCATTATGCCGCTGAAAATTTCCTGGGAGCGTAAAGTCGGTCTTATGATCCTCTTTTGCGCCGGTATTTTCATCATGATCGCCGCTATTCTCCGTTGCTACTTCGTGCTCCAGGTATGTTATGAACCCCTACATCGCCTCATAAGAGTGAATCTTAGCTAACGGTCACACCATAGCTTCAACAAGGCCAAACCGCCGCCATCTGGTCCTGCCGTGAAGACGTCGTGGCCATAATTATTGGTCAAGCTACCATGATCCGCCCCCTCTTCACCCGCCGCTTCTGGCGCCCAGGAACCTACCATTCCTCTGGCTACTCCCAAAACAAACGGTCCAACCTACCCAGCGACGGCGTTGAGCTTAGCTCCCGTTCCGGATCCCATGGGACGCGTCTTGGGCTCCGCAGCAAGAATAAAGATCCCTACAGCGTCAGTGTTCTGGACACCAAGGCCAACGAGAGCGAGGAAAAGATCATTGTGAATAATGACGACGTTCCTGCGTTTCCCAAGGCCCCGAGTCAGAGTAGCGACAAGAGTGATATGAGTCGCAGGAGGCACCCTCCCAGCCATGGCTATGGGATTAGGGTTCAACAGGATGTGGAGATTTCATCTTCGAATCAGGGAGCTGCGGGATATCAGCAGAATTGGAATGCTGTTTGAGTGAGCAGTAGTTGTGATTTTGTGAGAGGTTTCTTTCGTTTGTGTATTTTTAAATCTTAGGTATGATATCCCCTTTGTTCTTGCTTGCTGTTTTTGTGGTATCGGAAAAGCGATAAGGGGTGAATGGGAGTTGAATTGCCTATCAGCGCCGTTGAGGATGCTTTTTTTTTGTAATTGTTCTAGCTTTGTGGAAACTGGCTATATTTTAGACTTTGGTAGATACACTCATTTCTAGGACGGAGATGGAACGAAGAGTCGGGTGTTGGGTTTGATGCTGAGATTAAAAATCAGAGTCCGCGTGGTAGTGCATATAGCCACTACGTAATTCAAGCACTAGTGAATCATTATCGTTCCAAGATGTGATACGTGTGGAGTTGATCATCGAGAGCAAATATATTCTTTGTCCTTTATTTCGTCTCAGGTATAACCCTTCAAAAAGCCAATCGCAAACACGAATACAATAGCTGTTACGATTTCTCTAGCATCCGAAGCTGCTCTGCCGAAGTCATAAAAACCTTCTTTGCCAATGCATGCATATCGTAGATCATAAAATCCTCATGTTATCTTAAGTGATAACCCCCTCCCCTCATCACATGCGGAACGATTCAGGGGCATGCAGATCCTCCTTAATCATGGTATCAAAACGCCAATACGCGTGAAGGGTGGCCTGAAATACCTACATAGAAAGAAAATCGCGAATCCTACTTATAAATGCCGTCTGTGGTGTTGAATAAGTTTGATCGGCTACGGGGCGGGTCGGGTTTTAGTCGGAGGTTACAAGAGAGTCAGTAAATAGTCGAGGGACCAAGAATTTGAGTATTTCGGATCTAGATGTGCAGCCTCTCTATACTGATTGGACGCCTGATGTTGTGTTGTTCAATTCTTTTGCATGTCGTGATTGACGAGTCAGTGCCTGATCCTGCATAAACGTCTCGATTTCACACGTGGAAGGGGTTTTGGAATGTCAAGTCTGGGGTGTGAGAACAGCAAGGGTAGAATTGAGTAAAAGCAATGGGCATCTGGCGTATCGATATACGGCGTATCGGCGTATCCGCCAGTGGAGGATTCCGTTTGGTTCGAGCGTGCTAATCCTACTTTCTATTGCATGAAATGGGAAATTCCTAGGGTCACGGGCTTAAAAGAGGTAAATTGTGCCGAGGGAGGGGGAAATAGTATGTTAATACATGCGTACTTGAAAATTACGCTCAGTCAGTAGCAGAAATAGTCTCCACGCCACCTAAAATGTAAACACGCTATAGCAACAGGATAAATTTCAACCATTCTTTTCGGTGAAGTCAGCTTTGGTATCTACCTAATACTCTCTCTTTGTCGACTCGTGGGGGCTTTACTACATACATAGCTAACCCCATCCCCCATCCACGTTGACAGTGATTAGATATGCGTTTCGGAAAATTCCCGATATCAGATCGCGTAAAACATTATGCGTTGTGTTCCTGAAATGGGTATGCAGATGTCCCTCCCTCCTTTTCATTCCCGCTACTTCTGTCGTCGTTGATGTTTGCCATCTCTACATTGGAATAACCCCTTTCCGTTGAAGATGTTCGAGACACCTCATTGAACAACACGTCTCTACTTCCCCCAATGCTTTCAACAACTTCATTCGCCGGGGTCCCTGGGCCTTGTGCTTCATCAAATTCTCCTTTTCTATGCTTATTCAGCCCCTTGGACCTTTGCAAATAACTAGCTGGTTTCCGCATCCTATTCTTGACCTCATTACGTGCACGGCTGAGATTGAACGACGTCCGAAACGAAGTCAATGATACCATGATTACCGCAATCGATGCTTCAATGTGTACCCAGTAGTTCGTCCACCGTATATCAATTACACCATTCAAACCACGAATCTTGGCGGATCGGACAAGCGTCATCACGATCATGGTCAATGAAAGGCAAAGGAACATGCCGACGATTGCTTTTTGTCGGAAGGGTAGGGAAGTGCGACGAAGAATCAGGATGGGTATACTTATGACTGCACTAATCAGTGGATGAAATACAGCCGTCACAACTCACTTACTCATAAGGTCAGTAACCGCGTCAAGAATGCCACCAACAACCATTAACGCCATATAAAGCGTTTCTCTCGGATGTTGCATACATTGAACTAACCGCATATCAGCAACCTTACCACAAAGAACGGGAAATGATAACGAACTCGCATCGGAACCAAAATGCGGACAATGAAGGAACGACAACGACACGATGAGTGCCCAGGATGGAAACAGCGATGCGGTCGTCACCCACCAGTATATCTTCATATCCTTACTCCGATCCACCATCTTCCGAAAGAAAGCAAGGAACGAGGATTTCACGGCGAAGATGGAGGTCCAGAGGAGTGTCGAGTAAACATGTTGATGTGTCATACCGACTTCGAAGATCCGTCGGAGCCGTCCAGGGTTGATGAGGGGGGCTAGTTGTGGGTACTGATGGATCGTTGGAGCGATGTAGAGGTTATCTATTTCGGCGAAAAGGACTCCAGTGCCTGAGATCAGACATCCGGCGGCGAAGAAGACAATGTGGTCATCGATGGTGAGTTTCAAGCGGTTTTTGGATTTGAAGATGGCTCGGGCGGAGGTGGTGAGGATTGCAAGACCGAAAAGAATGCTTGACGATATCTGAAAGTCTTGTTAACATGAACTAGATGGACGGGTTTCTGTGTAACATGCGTACCCAAAACGCCTTTCGCGTTATCCGCATACCCTCATCGGCCCTTTGGAATATGATATCTACGTCAGGCATGACGCCGATAGAGAGTGCAATCGAACGGAAAGTTAATTAAGGTTAAGTTGGGAGGGACAGGTGGGCGGGAACCACTGGACGCCTAAATTATAACACACCTGGGCCTGAGGGCTGTGTTGAATGGAAAGGCGGGGTGAGTAGGCTGCGAAAGATCCTTCGATGCAGTCAGCCGTCTCATCATTCGTTTGTTTCGTGAAGGGGCTGGATTGCATGTTGGATATGCTTGGTCGGTCACCGAACTTGGATCAAGCGAGTCGTTTGCCTTGTCAGCTCGCCAATCAATTGCTCGCTGTATGATATGGCTGGGCTGGGGTGCTTGTACGCATAGTGCTTACTTAGACAGTTATTCAAGAAATTCGACAACAACATGTCATTGCCCTCCCTGTGAGTTATCTGTCGCGTTCAATCCTTTGAATATTTGAAGGCATAGTCCTAGTCCTCGGTTACTCAACCTAGTCAAATGATCCATGACATCTTCTTTCGAGTCGGTCGCGACAATTTTGTGTGGTTGATTCTAATGTAGAAATGGAAGAGACAATAGGAAATAGCGAGGTCCGCATATATGCTCTACACCAAGAGGTTCATTGCACTGCTGAGGGAATACCTTTGGTTAAATTTTCTTCGGAATAAGCATATTAGTTGAAGATAAGAGAGGGGAGCGGGAGAGACTAGTTAAACGAGCAAGTTACCGGTGAAAATATTGGGCGTAGTGTTACTCGAGCAAAAGGAAAGCTATACTATAGTGTGAGAACAAATGTGATATCGGGATAGCTTGCCTTCAAATAATGGAACCGGTAGGTGTTGAACAAGAACGTGACACAAAACTATATTGTGTGTGAGAGAGATCTCTGCCTTTATGTTTACCTAGTTTATTACCTCGGAGTTTCTTTCGGGTGCTTTGACTCTTTTTTAGATATGTTAAGGACCGGAAGGTAGGTAGATAAGAAGGGAGAGAGAAAAAGAAGGGAAAGGAGAAGGAGAAAACAAAAAGAATTAAAACTTACCGTGCATCTGATCGAGGCCCCATCCAACGCCCCGACCCGTGGCTCACACCGAATTCAATAGTGGTTTTTTGAGCCTCCGTTAAACATTTCTATAAAGTGGCCTGTATGCGACTCGAACCTAGCGACTCGGAGTGCAACTTTACTTTGGCATACGTAGGGTACTATTTCTATCCCGCTACACCAAGCGTACCTAATTAGTAGGGCCTGAAAATGTTAAATATATATAGGATAAATTTAGGGTGAGTACATTGTTAAGGTGAGATGAGTGGGTGAAGGAAGTGAAATTATTTAGGCGCGGGTAAGTGAAACACGCGGTGAAGGCAGATTGCAAAATGAGTGGCAAATTTTCACCGCACAATGAGATGATAAGTCGGTGAAGAATAGAATATTATAGAAACATTGCAATGCTAATTGGGACTTGGTTTACATACGAACTAGCAACACCATCCTGTATCCTACTGCCCCAACACCTCATGATAAGGTGGCAACAAACTATCAACATTTGTATAAACTTCGGGTGATCGAATTGCAGTGAAATAGCCCGGGGTAAGCTCTGGAGGAGAGCTGTCTAATAAAGAGGTACGGTCATGTGAACTAATGAGTTATCAGTTTAAATGCGAATGTCATTCCTTCCAACCAAAGCCAAACTTACCAATCAGAATCTTGCAACGATATTCCGCTCAGCCTTTGGGTTACGCCTGTATTCGGTAGATTGTCCGGAGACGTTTGCTGTGCTTGTGCCGCGACGGAGCTGCCCATACTACTTGATCGTGATGCCTCACCGCTTGACGATGCATATATATCCGCTGAATAGTTGTGGTATAACGCAATGTTGGTTCCGAAACTTGAACAGTAAAGGAAGTCTTTGGGGTGGTCTCCAAAAGCAGGGGGAGGGGAAGTGGTGCTTTCTGTGATTGAGAAAGGAGCAACGGAGAGTTCGTCGGAGCATGCGGAGTTGCATTCGTCAAAGGTGACACCAGGCGGTATGGAGAGCTCGAATGGAAAGTCGAGGGAAAGCTATGTCATGTCAACAACATTTCAGCAATATAGCTGGGAACTACTTACAGTGCTAGACTGTTGCTTTCCATCCACCATTCCTACCTCAATCTGAAGGTTATGGCATATTTGGATCTGCTCTTGAAGGACTGATTGCCGACACACTTGTAATGATTGGGGAAGTGGAAGAACAGTCTTGATGTCGTAACCATCTCCTGCTACCCAACCATCCTCGATCGCGGGACCATCGTCATCAGATATATTGCTTTCACACTTCGACACGGGAATCTGTTTTTCGTAGAAGACGGTACGCTTTCCGATCGGAGCCTTCAGTTTCAGTGTTTCGCGTAGTTCGATCTTGATTCTGTTCGGATGTAGGCCCTTTGCCAAAGGAATTAACCGCAGGTCGATGTGCATGGGTTTCCCCCAGTAGTGCAAGGTTGGTGGAGCCGAAATCAAATAGTCAAGTTTGCCAGCGAAGATGCCTTCTTTGCTCTATTCCAGTTGTCAGTCAATAATATGAAGTCGATCAGTGTAGAGACACTCACTCGACGATCAAAATTGAAGTCCCAAATATCATCGACTCGTGCCCTCCTGATGACTTGCAAGCGTTGTGTAGTCCGTATATTCTTTGTCATGTATCCCGTCGTCATCACAGTGGCCTCCAATTGGTATGAGACTTGTGCACCCGGCAGTCCTTCAACACTCTCTGCGGGTTGATCGTCGAATTCGATTTGGAATGGCCAAACATGATTGCCAGGTGCTATAGGATCCGTGACTGGGTGTGCCAGTGGGGGAACATAGAGCAGCTTTTCTTTGTAGAGGAATTTGACTTTGTTTTGGACACGTTGTACATGGAACTCGGAAGACGTATTTGGATACCATCTGCGCCAAGACGTTAGTGGTGAGTCTTTCAGCCTTTAGGATGCATGGGACTTACTCTACGTTTCTTCGGCCAACCAGAGAAATCTTTACCGTGCTGATAGCAACTGGGCTTTGGTTCATAAACACCACTCTACCACTCACAGTGCAGGGCTGACAGCTATCGGGATTGGTATATACGGCGGGTGCATCCAGCCTATTAGGAAAAACATTAAGTTGTGCGCAAACACAGGCAAGATTATTATAGTACCTTATCTCTAGTTTTTTGAAGGCTTCGTCCTTTGGGCCTAATAGGTCTTTGATGGCTGATATCATTTTGGCACTTGTACCAAAAGGGCAACCGGAAGCTGAAGAAATGATCAACGAAGATGTATGAATGGGTAGGATTGAATATGGCAGAAACAAGTCGGAGCCCCCAGAGTTTTTGATAATTCAACTCAATGACCAGCCCATGAATCACCGTGGTGGACTCCTTATACGTATTTGGAGGAGAGGAGAGTATTGTCGTTTTAGGAGATACTCGGCACGCAGGATCTGCACGGATGCTTGCTGATTTAAAAGCAAGGGAGTTAGGAGATACTGGTGGACGTCATACTTCTCCATTTTATAGGATTACTATCATTTCTAAGAAGAATTTCTCACCGTATGACTATATTCCACTCCTGCCACCATCTATTGTGTAGCTGATTTCAGGATGCATGCTCGCGACCTAAACCGCAATTGGTGATGATAGCAGCAGGGGATGACTAAGAAGGAGCCCGCCAACGCGACAGGCGGCTGCGTTTCTTCTTTCAGCCTTCCGACCTTTCAAATCGAGTTCGCGAGTTACCCTTCAAGTTTCACATCCGGGGTATCGTAATCTCCACTCTGGACCAGAACCACCGACTGATGATAGATTCGAATAGACATCTTCTCTCTACCATCTGTAACAGCATATAACAAAATTCTCTATCCACTAGGATATCAAGCCGGAGCGAGGAGCGATAGCGGGCCATCTACGGGACAAGAATTAAGGCGTTACAATCTAGCAGGGTCCCACGTACCCCTTACCTAAGCGATTAGGTCATGAATAGCCTAAAGAAGTAGTCCAGCCATGGTTTACGCCTCACAAATACGCTTACGTACTGCGACCTTCTTAGATATAGACCCAGACGGGAAGCTGTGCAGGGTTGCACCTTTCTTGCGCCCTTTTTTGGGTAGACCATTCACTGCCAAGACGCCTTGATTTGTATTCATATTTCCTACCTGGGCAACCTGTGAATGATGTGTCAGCACCAAGTCGATCCTCACGCCACTGTGCAAGAACTCCGTAAAGGCTTCACAAGCCCCCTAACGTCCCCACAGCTTGGCGCTTACTCCATGGATCACACATTCTTTTCCCCGAGAGTTTAACCGAGCGGGTTTTGTTTCCTCATTCCTCACTCTACATTCCGGTGGCGGAAAAGTTGAAGGTCCATTTGCACATTCCATAGCAGTACATGGCATCATCATCATCATCCCAGAAAGATGCCGAAGATACTACCCATGATACACCCCTACGGCTAACGGGAACGCGTTTAGGTCAGTCATGCGCAAATCTACGGTTTGATACATTCCGTGTTCACTCAGTCCTTGATAGACCCTGCCTGCGGAACCTGTCGGCGAAAGGCCCGCAAGTGTGATCGGACACGACCAGTGTGTAACAGGTGCATGATTAAGGGGTTAAAATGCGAAGGATATCCTCCTAAATTTCAGTTCCATGACTACTTGTCGTCGCGCAATCCTCTTTCCAAGCAGGGGGGTGATGGCTCACTGCCACGGGTCATGTGCCCACGCGGTGCAAAGCAAAAGCAAGAGCTGATCCCAACCGATTCTCACCCAAAGGCAACACCCACTCAACCTTCCATCGCTCAAGGAAGTCCATCTGTTCATTCGACAGCATCGCATCCGTCCTTGGGTACTATAGCTGACCACACTCTCGGACAGGATGATATCCAAAGGCTGCAAGCCTACTGTACGCCTTCAATACTGTCCTTGAAGCTACTTGTTGGACTAACATTGTTGTAGGCCGAGATGCCTTGTTCAGTCATTTAGCAATTGTGTCCGGTCATATGCAAAACCCTTTTTGTTTATACATTCTACCACTTTCGACTCAGCATGAAGGAGTTCATCACGCTTTGCTTGGGTTAGCTGCATACCATCTTATCTCATCCAGGATAGAAACCAGTCAGGCATATGCAACGGCTGCTCTACGATACAAGCTCTGTGCCATTCAGAGTCTCAGTTCCTTGCTTCTGAAAGAGGAGGTCATGGGCTTAGACCCGATGGAAGAAGAAGTCACACTCGCGATTGTACTACTCTTAGTACTTCAAGATGTATGGAATGACGTCGAGAAACACACCCTTGTACCTTACTGACGATTACAAGATTTGTGAATCCGGAATCTCTACCCATGGCGCTCATCTCACTGGCATTTCTTTTCTGTGTAAGAGGGTTGCGTTATGTCCCGCTGAATCGAGAACATCGACGAAGTCTTTCCTTCTAGCATCGCTCGCCTGGTAGGCCTCCCATTTTATACCTCAGGCGACATTACTGATAACGAAATAGGCTTGACGTTCTTCGCGGTTTCAGTGGCTGTGAGAAGCTAGCCTATCCCAACGAGGTCCGCAAGTACATTCTTGATTGCAGCGACTTTAGTCTCGAGAGTCTGGTGGGATGTCACGTTGACCTATTTTATCAAATTGGGATAGTCCTCGCCGCTGGAAGGGAATACTACGAAGGCACCTTATCCCTGGAAGATTACCAGCCCATCCTACATGATGCCGATCGATTCTTTCGAACGTGGCAACCAGACGAAGACACTTACCCAACAAAAGACTATGAGTGGAGGCTACTGACGGAGGCGTATCGCCATTCTTGCATTCTCCGGGTTCTCCGCTGTCCAGATTCGTACACCAGACCTTGTGACGATGAGAATGTGAAGAGGTCAGTCTTGGACCTCCTCGATGCTGCCGCCAAGATACCTGTAACATCTCCATTCTATAAACGCCTGCTTTTCCCTCTCTTTCTGGCGGGTGCAGACACTGCCTCGCCGCATCAAATACACTACACACGGCTCTGCATCGATGAGATCAAACACTCCACAGGCTTCCAACATCTAGCCATGATGGATTTGCTCGAAAAGGTCTGGAAGGAAAGAAAGGAGAACACTGAAGACTGGGCTAATGTGCCGTGGATGCACTACGTAAGCTTCCGCCAAATAATGGATAAGAGATGATTGCTAACGAACATTGCTAGACATGCTCGGCTCATTTACAACGCCAACATGATTATTTGTTCTTTTGATTTGACTAATAGATTTCTTCTCGAACCCTTTCCCCCGAAAAACACTTCGTATTTGTGGAGTCAATGGGAACACCGTAACCTAGGTAGTCCGTAAAATGACTAATATGAAGTCCAACTTGAATACTTGGAAATCATTTAAAGCCACATTTATTTCATTGAAGCTACGTCATCATGCCAAGCCGACCTAAACACTAGACTCGCAAGCACAAATTCCCCGGCACCGGTGTAGAATCGGGTATAGGCCGGGGTTTTCATCCCGACAATTATCCGGTTACCATTCACCCCTCACCCAACTTTCTTGCTCCCAACTTTCATTCTTTCAAGCTCTCATTTTTCAAATTCCTTCCGCCAAGCTCGATTCTGAACCTCACTTTCACCATGGCCTCAAAACAGAAAGACCAAGCGCAGCTGGAACAGGCCAAGAAGCTGAATCACGTCCCTTGGAGCGATGAGTATGAAAAGATGATATCAGGCATGCTGTAAGCTCTCCATCTTGTTTCTGTGTATTTTTACATCTTCCACCGTGGATTCATTCACCTTCTTAAAGTCGAATTAAGGTATGGATACCAAGTAATGTTAACCAGGTACGACTCCTTCGTCCCGGAACTAGAGCAGACCCGACTACAAGCCCGATCCTGGGCCCACCACTATAATAGTTTCTTCCCTCCTCTTAGCAAGGACCTTAACTTCAGATCCCTGCAGAAGCAACGACTGGAAAAAATGCGCGAGATCTTTGGCCATGTTGAAGGAGACGAGGCCCTCATCGAGCCACCGATTTTTCTCGACTACGGCTGTAACGTTAGTTTGGGTGAGCGTTTTTATTCCGGACCCAATCTCACCGTCCTGGATTGTGCGCTTATCACCATCGGCGACCGGGTCTTGCTTGGTCCGAATGTGTCTCTTCTCGCTGCGACCCACGAAACAGAAGTTCAAAGTCGGAGGGATGGTGTCGAATATGCCAGACCTATCAAGATCGGAGATGATTGCTGGATTGGCGGGAACGTGGTCATTTTACCTGGTGTCACTATCGGGAAGGGTTGCACGATTGGTGCTTCTTCGGTAGTGACGAAGGACATCCCTGATTGGAGTGTCGCAATAGGTTCGCCGGCCAGGGTGGTGAAAAAGGTTGAGCCGGTCGAATAGTTACGACCGAAGGTGGCTCTACACGTAGGTTGCGTGGTGGAATGGGAAGAGTCGTCAGCTCCAGTGGAACGAATGGTTGCACACACCAGCCAAAACAACGAGCTGTTTAGCGTTATAACTCCAATTAACAATATTTCTGACTGCAACGCTAATAATCCTTCTTCAGAGTAATGCCACCCCTGACCTTCTCACTCAACCCTCCATGCAAAGCTCGAACCAAACTCCCCACCCTTGCACTGGTCGCCGCATCAATGAACTCAACGCTCTCCTTGATCTTTACAGCATCCAGATTCCCCCCTGCCTCCTCTTCGCTAGTAAACTTCAAAAGCCATATCAAATCCTGCTCCACTGTTTCGTCCGAACCCTTGGGCTTCAAGAAATAGCTCATGCGAACAGTGGCCTTTCTTTGACGCTCATCAATGATTATGTCGTGCAATGTCACGTCATCCATATCGAGATAGGGGCCCGTAGTGAGCAAGTGCGATTTGAATGCTTCGTTATCCATGCGGTCGGCTAGCGTGGGGTTTCGCGAAACGAGGTAGTTGTGGCCCCAAGCGTGAATAGCATCTACAGCGCGAATCGAAAGGATTTCCTCGAGATCCTTTGGGGCTGCGTGGGCTTGGGTGAGGCTGAATAGTTTGTTGTAGAGAAGGGAAGGCGCCATGGTTTGTCATACGAAGTTACCTATCTGGTATGCTACCTGGCTGTGTTTTAAGACTACATGTGTCAGCGGCCCCCAACGGCTCTTAAGTAGTCCTCTCACGTTACGCTAGCCCATTTCTAGATATTCTTTTTGGGGTTCAATAACGTCATATGCGGCGCAGTCCTATTACAAATGAGGGGCTTATCTAACAATTCATTAGCCCCTAGCCAAAAATGATTAGCGTTTTGTTGGGCATGCATGCTTTAGCTAGCATGTTGAATACTCCGAGAACTCTCAGCCGAGTTGGGGAATATAAATTCACAGTGGTACAGTTCAGCGGTTGCTAATGCAAGCTTTATGGCCCGTATGTTTCAATAGATGTTTGGCAAGGAAGTGGGTTGGAATAGTGCAATGCTGACCCTGCAGCCGAGATGTCATTCTGTTCGTCATTGAGTGTCAATTCCAATTATAATCTTAGAGGCACAACACATACAAGCTAGCCACCAGGGTGTGTCAGAATTCGTGGAACA
>AJFL01000711.1:0-21348 GCA_000467735.1 Rhytidhysteron rufulum CBS 306.38 | reverse complement strand
GCAGAAACCCGTTAAACTGCACTAACCAACTGCGCCATTATTGGGGGAGGGGGGACGTCGCCTACCTGTGGAAGTACGGTGAAATTAAGGATCTTATATAGGACTGTAAGTGAGAGGGAAGTGTTGGGGAAATAGGTTGAGGTCATTGTTTGTTGTGGTGAGGTAGGGAAGGGTTTGGTCACTCAACGTTGAATACAATCCAATACTGCTTTGATACGGCAGTGAAGCTTATGTGGCGAAGTGCATAATATCCCAAAAGCATTTTTCATTTACCTAATTCTACTATCATTCAAGACATATAAACTACCCATAAAAAGCATCATACAATGAAGTAAATTTATCACTCATCCCACCCAGAACCAACCATATAACCAAACCCCATAGCCCACCAATCCCTCAACCCCCCTACAAACACTGCGAGTAATAATCCCCACTCTTACTACAAGCGCTACCCTCCGCACAAACCGTACATCCGGTAAACCCCACGCCACCACACTGCCCAAACTTCGCAACGGTACAACCCGTCGAGCCCGTAGGTGCAGGTTTCGCGCTAGTAACAAGAGTCGATGGAGCTGGTGCTGGTGCAGGTGCATCACCCCCGCTACCAGAGTTTCCCCCATTGCCAGCTGTGCTGGGCCAGACGTTCGGACCGGGGATAGGGTAGGTGGTCTCTTTCATGGCGTCGGGGGAGTCGATGTTGAAGTCGATGCCTGGGTCTGTGGCGCTGTAGGCGCCGGGGAAGGAGACGAGGTAGGTGGAGTCGGGGGACGCGGTGCCGGAGGAGGTGATTTTTAGTTGGGCGCATTCGGGGTAGACTTTTGGGAGGGGTTAGTATCTATTTATATACCGTGGCCAACAGGCGGAATATAGTAAGGTTGATCGTATACTTACATTGAGGGTTATTCCTTTGATGCAAAGCAATCAACTCATGTCTGATAAGGTAGTCGCCAGGTGCAAGACTAGCTGGAATGGTGCTCTCCCAATCCAAAGTATCAACAATCTGATCACCAGCCCAGATACCTCCATTCTGAGTACCAGAGATCAAACCTGCGTGATCGATCTTAAACCAGACACTTCCTGCACCGTCGAAGGAGTCACAACCAGCAGCCGGGCATTTCGCTAGATAGACTAGAGCTGCCGCTGGACGGTGGGTCCATTGCGTCCAAGTGGCTTTGATCTTTTCACCCGCAGCTATGGTGGCACTGACCCCAGTTCCTAGACTTCCTGCATTGTTGCAGCGGATGTTGACGGACTTTGGAGGTTAGTTGTTGATAGGATAGGAGTAGGAATGCTGTATATACCTTGAGATCTGCGATGAGGAGGGGGTTGTAGGAGGAGTATTCACGCTGGATCGACTTTTGTCCAGAGGCAGAATTGTAAGGTGACCATCTAATGATGTCAGTCTAGGTAGTTTGGTATGTCTGATGCAAGGAGAGAAGTATAGATACCCTTGGTATGTATCTGAACCGATCGTGTACAAACCTACACCACCATGCGCGCTTACTGTAGCCACCAAAGACGTAGCTGCGGCAAAGGCTGTGAGGAACTTCATGCTGACGGGGACAACTTCTCTTCTCTCTCAATTCTATTTCAAATGAATTGCAATAGAGTGATTGAAAACGATGATGGCGGTTGGAGGAGAGAGCAAGGACGGTTCATCCAAGAGTTGATAAGGGGTACCTTAAATACCACATTATCACCACTCCTGAATTGGAGGTGGTCATGTGTATAACGTCCCTTTCACACCACTCCAGGTTACGCTTTTGGAAAGCTTGTTGCCATTGACAAGGCTGGTGGTTATGGTGTATTGGAGAAGGTAGACTAACCTGATATCACCTATACTCCCACAACCTTGGATTATCTGAGCCAACGAGATTCCTAAATTTCGAAAGCAATCCATTAGAATGACCAATGAAGCTGTGCTTAGACCTGGACTTTGGGCGGAGAGACTGACGGCCCGGCGGTTGAGTTTGCCTTGGTAAAGTGCAACCGGCATGGGTATATATAACCGGGGACTTCGGTCCGCTTGGAAATGAATAATGGTTGAGGGATTATTAGGCACATGGCTTTGTTTTGTCAGAAATGTATTTCGTAGAGTACAAGCAAGGTTCCAGAAACATTGATGTTCCAGTCCCCTTTGCATATCACAATTGAAGTCAGGGGCTCGTCCAATCCCAAGTCGAACCGTACCATTCCGCCTTATGGATCTCGATCAATAATCGCATTGATCTATATTGTAGGATTCAATCCCTGTCAATAGTACAACAGACCTAGGAATAGCATCAGATCTAGGGAAGCGAAAACCTGGAGAAGTTGCTCGACTACCTGGATGATGCCTTCTTCGCCTACACTTTACCCGGTTATCTTGCTGTTGTTTGCGGGAGCTGGCCTTGCATTAACATGCTATGTCATTTAGCTGTCACGAGCACCGGATGCTTGCATTCGGATATGATAGAAAAGAACGAGATCGGTAGCGCAATCGGAATCTCTGAAACGAAGATCGGTTTTGTCCGTTCGACGCAGCTCGGCGCTAGCACGATGCATTGGTGCCCGTTTAATGTATGACAAGAAAGCTTGTTCGGGGCGTGGAGCGCGTGCTGGCAGGAAATCTCGATTCTCTCCGATATATAGATGAGGCTTTTATCGACTGTCGCGGGACGTGGCACAACACGTGCGCCATTCTCGTGCCTAGGTAATTTCCACGAGGCCCTCACATAGCCAACGGAACGGATGACATCCCGCTATGCCAGTCCCGCTGAGCCACCTCGAGTAACGCTTGAATGGGGGTAAGCATTGGCCTGCCAATACCTGAGACTTTTCGTCTGCTGGTGGCAGGAGCCATTGACCAGGCCGTGTCACCGCATCGATGTGATGCTATGGATCGCTCGTCAGGAGTCACTGCGGGTTGCCTATCCAAAAAAGCGGAGTGTTTACATTACTCTCCTTACAGCTACATTAGGTACACGTCATCTTGCCTTGGAAATCGCGGGCGTACCTGCTTCATATTCCATGTCTCGTGACGTGGCCGCTTGATAGGCTCGGTGTCTTCAATGTCGAAAGATGGGAGAACAGGCCTCTTCGCCATCGTTTCCTCTTCGCATTCAATTGAACATGACATTAATTGCGGGTGATGCAGATACATCTACTTCTAAATCGTCAAGACGTATGGCGTGAAAACAAGGCACTGAAACAGACACTCACTAAGATAACGGTGATGCTCGGAGGTATCTCAAAAAGGCACCGTGGGTGTTGCTTCACATCAGTGTCGGTGGGCTCATTAGGTGCCCATACAAGTCCGAAATCACTTAGATCGTGACGCGTGAAATGCTGGAATCCACGACGTCATAATCCCACGCGCTGTGCATTACCTCACACGCCATAGGATGTGCCCTCGAGAGTGCTCACGGACTCATAAGCATCCAGTCGGACGAGCCGCGAGGGCTGAAGTTATCCCGCTGCCTTGTCCAATGCCTCTATGGCTAGAAGCCTCAACACCGCTCAGCACCGCTCTAAATGCCAAGAGAAAAACGAATTTACGTGGGATTTCACCACGTCTTGGATGCCTAATCATATCACTATTAGATATAATTTTTCTCGTAAATCGTGAAAGGCTCAACTTGCCCGATGGGCCCTGTCTCTATCTGGATTATCCTCCAGTTCTGCAGCCATTGCAAATCTCTTGGTTATAAGTATAAATGCGTTCTTTGCACACGATGTCGTCTCTTCTCCATGCCTCCACAGAATGCGGTATCTTAACAACCACTGCACACTTCACCCAATTTCAAAACTCATCTATTATCAAGTGTTGTGCCTCGTCATTTCCCAGCGAAGCGCATGACTATGGGTGATAGGCCAGAAATGACATCCGCGCCACTGATCCTACCAATTGGAACGAGTCGAGATAGAGTGGAATGGGCTTCGGATTTGGAACGGTGGGAATCATCCCGCAGCCGCCTGCCGATACCCCTGAACGACATCCTAGCAATGAAACGAGAAAAAGAGGAAAAGAAACTTGTTAAAACCATGGAAGAAGATGAGAAACAAGTTCGAATCGAAGGCTTTTACTACTGGGATATAGTAGACTGGAAATGCGGAAAGGATTTTCCGGAGCTGTATCTCTGCAGATGCGAACTGGAGGTTGCGACTGGAGATGAATGTACGAAGTGGTCCAATACCATCGAAACAGGAGAACAAGAACCTTTCCTTGAAACAAAAGATGGTGTCAAGGTCTATCATTTCACCATCACTCTGATACCGGCTGGGATCAAAGGTCGTGGGCATCGCCGCCAAGTATGTCCGTTGGTGGCATGGCGATACTATTGCGATCCAGAGAAGAAGATCATCCCTTGCGAGAACATTCTACGCAAATATCCATCACGAGAATGGTGCCTCAACTTGAACGAATATAGGGAAAACAAGGATGATCGTTTCCCGGAGCGCGTGACAGCAATCAATGAAGAAGGTCCGTGTAATCGATGTCGAAATCCAGAGTTAATAGACGACAAAAATGTGTGGTTTACGCACACGTATGAGCCCGGTCAATTCGATACCTTCGAGTGGGAGTGGCCGTTATTCGTTCCAAGGGTGGGTACTACACCAGTCTATAGGTATCCAACCACTTACGACGAGAATGATGACTGGTTGTACGAAGGCATCAACCATCCTGTTCCACGAGGTCCCCCTCAAATCACTTTGAGTCAGGCCGATCAAGATCTCTATCGCACTGCTGAAGGAGCTGGGTTGCTCCCACCTCAACTCAGGCATCGGATTGACTGACCTGGGGTTCCTCCCTTCTTTCTTTTGTACTCTCGTAACACAATTTCTTGCTCCTCTCCTCTCTACCTTCTTTGGTCAACATTTCTTGTACGTATTACCAAGGTACTCTCGGATACCCTAGATTCCATTCAAATATATGAATATATCTTGAAAGGTCGGACATTTTCCCTCATGTGGTGTGGACTTTGTGGCATTACAAAAGATGAACTACTCAACCTACCTCTCTCATCAGCGGGTTTTAGTCCGAGCGACTTCGAAGTGGAGCTTAGTTTCCTTAGATGAATTAGAATCGAGGTTAGCTATTGCGATATATATATATTGAGTAAGACAGAGTGAGGATAATATGGTTGACTTACAAAGTATCCACATGTGCCTCCGCATAACATATATGTCAAGTACAATAAGATACAAGACCTACTCTGCTGAAACCCACCTAAAAAAATGTCGTGGCGAGGAGATTTCAGTATTCATATATTTACACGAAGTAACTCTGGTGTTGCCTCTGACAAACACATGGTGATCATTTTCTCGTACTTTTTTATTCGTCGCATATCCAGGTATCTTTTCCCCCCCCCTTTTCCATTCAAACCAACTTTCCTTATCATAATCATCTTTTGTTTGGCGTCAAATTGATTATAAACTTTCCTTTTTTGGTTTTCGTAATGGGTTGAATGATTTCACTTCCCAGAACTCTGCTTCCACATATCAAAGATCTTCCGCGCGGCTTCCACTTTCCTCCTCTTCCCCTCCTGGTCCGATTCATCACGAAGTCAGAAATCCGATACGAATGACGAATCCTCTTTCAAATCCAACACACAATCCACCCAGCCCCCACCCCCAAATTCCACCTTACTTCTCCCCAAGCACCGGAAACCAACATCATCTTTCTCATAGAATCCACGTGAGACGTTCTCCCGCGCGATCAACGCAATTCGGTCATACACGTCTGCGGCTCGCATCCGCTGGATGTAGCCACGCAGAAGCGTTTTTCCAAGACTCTTACCCTGGAATCCGGGGCGAACGGCCATGCTGTGGATACAGATGGTGGTGCCATTGATCTGGTGACCGCATGAGTAAGCGGGATCGGAAGGGTTAGTGCTGGAGCTGCTGGGCGAGTCCCAGTTTGGTGGAACTTTCATATCAGCATCTGTGACGGTTTCGTTGGTGGAGAGGGTCGCGATGATGTGGGCTAGGAGGACGAGACGACGGGATGGGTCGCTGGAATCCGCGGGTTTAGAGCACGAGGAGCGGGCGAGCGGGCCGAGTGGTTCGGGTGCATTGGTGTGCGTCGTAGTATAGAGGCCTAAACAAAGATTGCTACAAGTCGCGAGGCGGTATTCGATCTATTAATCGTGTCAGATGGACTCAAGAAACGTTAGGGAAAGACAGGTTTCTAATGTGTCACGTGATTTGGAATCAATGTAAGGTTCATCTTGAAATGGGAAGTTGGGAGAGATGAGCGCAAGGAGAACTCAATCTTCTAGTCGTCCGTCTACCGGTGACAGCTGATCGGGAAGAGGTAGAAGAATTGCACTTAACCCAATTCGAATACTCATATGCCAATGATGATGATGATGATGACTGATGATGCTCCGGAGAGAAATAGGAATCCACTATATAGCAAGCCTCTTTGCGACTTATTATGATACGGAAATGAAAAGTGTAAGATTTCTCACCTTCTCTCGAGACGCCTGCTCAACTTCAGCCATGGCAGCCCGCTCCAGGTCCAAAACGGCATCGACATCAGTGGAATTTAGGGCCAAAGCATAGGGGTGGAGATCAAGCATTGCGTCGTCCATGTGGTCTGGATCTGGACCTGATCGTGAAAATAGTCGGAGAGGGTTGTTGTCGGGCGGAGACGAAGGGTCGTGGTGGGATGATTCACTGGTAAGTGGAGGCATCCCCTCAATGGTCTCCTGCTTGGATTCTAATCCTAGATCTCGGGGCATTGTTTTCGGACGGAGGAAGGGATCCTAAACCGTGTCGAGCAACAGCTAGAGCGAAATGGGCGAGGGGAAGTATGCAACCGATGGAAAGTTGACAAATTGGAAGTGGGAGTGAGGATTCGTTAAGACTGGGGGTTGACGATGGCGGGCGGTGGTGGTTGGCGGTGCGGTGGTGATGATTAAGCCGAGGGTCAAGGGACCTTGCTGTCTGTCGCGCATGTATTCTGTAATGCTGGCCTAGCACACACACTACACACACTACACTCACGCACACCACACACACAACTGCCTAGCATAGGTACTGAGCTCCCACGATAGGGCACAGGGCGTGTTCCTGGCAGAACACGAGACCGTTGCGAATATCCTAAATGTGAGACATGCAAGAGCTCAGATCCCGATTTTCTACTACAGACTCCACTCCACTATCCTACATACTCGATCCACTCCACCAGCTCTCTAACATCCTCCCATGACATCCTGACATCGGGGGCTCTGCGTCTCGTCGCATCTGAGATTCGATTGTGATTCGGCTCTGGCTCTGGCTCTGGCCTTTCGTCGATCAGCCGCCCCTCGAACGGAGAACAACCCCTCAGCCAATCTGCTCGACCCCTCCATGCCGAGACGATCCCGGTGTGGGGGTCGTGGTGGTGTGCAGTGTGCATACGGCACACGTCGACGAATGATGGCAGACAGCTGCCGAGGGGCATTATGAAGGCTTGCTGCGTGCAGCTCGATGGAGCGCGAGATGCATCTTTTGACGATTCCACAGGAATCCTTCCGCTGTTGCCTATTATGTACATAGCAGAGTTGTTCATCCCGTCATGCCTTCGTCCGTCCGTCGTCCACCCGTGCTGCCTTGGGATGGTGACCATGCTTTCTCATCATCGCTCATTCACTCCGTCCACACCTCGAAAATGCCTTCTCAACTTTGGCTTCGTCTGCCGGAAACATTTGCCGTTCTATCTTGATATATCTCGATGTTGACGTATCCCTACCCGTTCGTGAACTGAGACAAGCCATATTGGTGCCAGCAATGACTTGCAGATATCGACAGTATCAGCCATGCCCATCG
Source organism: Rhytidhysteron rufulum CBS 306.38 (assembly GCA_000467735.1). Lineage (NCBI taxonomy): Eukaryota > Fungi > Ascomycota > Dothideomycetes > Hysteriales > Hysteriaceae > Rhytidhysteron > Rhytidhysteron rufulum. Next base: position 13,554 of record AJFL01000711.1, on the reverse strand, counting down.
TGTAAAACTGACAGACCATGGCTGCATCTGCCTCCTCCCGCCCCTCCTCTGCATGGCCGATCCTGGAGGCCCTTTTTGCTTTGATAGAGCATGCCCACGCACATCTCGTCTGCTGTGCTCACGCCGCCCACCCTTGCGACAGGCGCCGTTGACGGCCGGAGAGGGCCAGAGCAGAGGAGCGGCATGGATGGCTGGCAGCAACCCTGGTGCTTGGTGTCTGATGTCCAGCGAGGGCGTTGTCTGTTCCCTGGGAAAGCTCTGGCGGCCGCAACACACGTTTCCTTGACCTCAAGCCCCCTTCTTCACCCAGCCAAACACACAGGCGCCCGGCCGCCAGAGCAATCTATATAGCACAATCAGGCCCTCATCCTGTCCTGCCCGCGCAACAAACACATCGCGGAGGCCCACCGTGCCCGCTGCGACTGCGAATGGCGTCCTGCCCGCGCTGCCCGTCCAACGTGTGCTGCTGCTGCTGCTGCTGGCCTCTGGCTCTCTCTCCCTCCCTCCCTGCAGGACAGGACAGGCATTTGTGCAGGAGACCAGACCCAGCTACACCGCTCTCTTCGCTCCCGCCCAGCAGAAGAGGGCAGAGGGGCCTAGCAAGGCCTCTGGTTTCATCAATCAATACGTGCTGCCTTGTCCTTGACGTGAGCCCAACCCTCCTACTACATTACCACCTACATACGTGGGCATGGCATGGCATGGGGCACGCAACCGCTCCCACGATATATTACCTCTACCCCACGATCCGCCCACCTCCGACCTTTCACAAAATCAGACGGTCGATTCTAGAGTAATACTATTCCCTATTCCCCATACTATACTATCCCATACAATACCATACCAGACCCGCCCAATTCACTCATCCTCCTGGCCCGCCTGCAGCGGCCGCCATGTCCCTCGCCCTCGACCGCCTGCCCTACCCTGCCGATCCATGATTATTAACTGAGGTTAGCCTTCCACTACTGCTCCCTCTCGGACATTCCATCGCCTTCCAGCAGCGGCTGCAGAAACCAGCGCGGGTTGCAGCGCCCGCCTTATGATCTTATAAGCATTTCACAGGCGACGTTCCTCTTTAGGCTCGACTTGCACCGACCCATCATCCCAGCACCCGACCATCCACAATCCCACCCCTCCGCCTCAACATCACAGTGTACCACCTCCTCCTACACCGATCCAGACCCACCTGCATACCAGCACGCAAGGAAGGCCAACGCCGCCAGCAGCCATGTGAGTCCGGAGCTCATGAAACCGTTGCTGTGCAACGCCCGCTTGAGACAATGGGCCAACTTGACCTGTTTGCTGATTCCTCATCTCTCACAGGCCGCGCGTCACCATATCCATCAATGCGCCCAACGAGCCCTCGGACCAGGAGCTCTTGACCCTCGACCTTCCCCCGGGCCTGTCGGTCAAGGACCTCAAGGGCTTCGTCGAGGCCGAGACCCAGTTCCCCGCGCTGTCGCAGCAGTTCTACCTCAACGGCCGGCCGCTCAACAATGACGTGCAGACGCTGGAGGAGGCGGGGATCAACGACGGCGAGATGCTGGCAATGCTCATACGGCGGCCTGGAGCGGGTGCACAGGGTCGAGCAGGAGGAGCAGCAGGAGCAGGTAGCTCCGGGTTTGGCGGTCGTGCTGGTGGTGCAGACAACCGAGCGCGAAGGGGCGACGTAAATCAAGAGGAGTTGGAAACTGTGCGACTGCGCATTTTGGGCGACCCCGCGGCCCTGGCGAATCTCAGGGAGAAGAACCCCGAGCTGGCAGCTTCACTCAACGACCCAGAGCGCTTCCGAGCCATCTTCATGCAGCTGCAGCGAGACGAATCCGAGCGGGAACGCGAGCGGCGGGATCAAATAGCCCTCCTGAACGAGGATCCGTTCAACGTAGACGCCCAGCGGAAGATTGAGGAGATGATCAGGCAAGACCGAGTCATTGAGAACCTCCAGCACGCCTACGAGAACAACCCAGAAGGTAAGAGCCTGTATCTCTTGTTTTCTCTACAGAAAATCACTAATAGCGGGCAACAGTGTTCGGTCGAGTTACCATGCTCTACATCAATGCAGAAGTCAACGGGCATCCCGTCAAAGCCTTTGTTGATTCGGGTGCCCAAGCAACCATCATGTCCCCATCCTGCGCCGAAGCCTGCGGCATCATGCGTCTAATTGACACGCGATATTCTGGCGTGGCTAAGGGAGTCGGAACTGCCAGAATTCTGGGACGCGTGCACCATGCCGAAATCAAAATCGGCGACGCGGTCATGCCTTGCGCGTTCACCGTCATGGAAGGCAAGGACGTCGACCTGCTATTCGGTCTCGACATGTTGAAGCGTTACCGAGCTAAGATCGATCTCGACAAAAATGCACTTTGCTTCCAAGGAATTGAAGTCCCGTTCCTTCCCGAAAGTGATATACCAAAATACCTCGAAGAAGCCGAGCTGAACGAACCCACGGTCACTGGCCCCAACGGCACAGAAATTGGCGCGAAATCAGGTGCTGTGAGGCCCGCGGGCATGAGCCACACAACCGCAGGATCATCCTCAGCAGCAAGCGGTTCCGGCCCCTCGAATTTCCAAGGCCAAGGCCACTCGCTTGGCGGTGGTCCAGCCGGCGGGGCACCTCCCCCTACCCAATCCTTCCCTAGAGAACACATCGAGCAACTTCAGAATCTCGGGTTCTCGGAACAAGACGCCATTCAAGCTTTACAAGCTACACAAGGCAATGTCGAGTTCGCGGCCGGATTGCTCTTCTCCAAGAACGAGTAGAATCGTAGATGATGATTCCCCCTTTCCCCTTCCCTTTTCTTCTACCAGTTTTTTTCTGCTTGATCAGGGCGGTCATACCTGCATTCGGGATGGCGATACCGGCGCTCCATCCCTATCGGCGTATTGCGAGTTTCTCCTTTTTCTCTTTGACATGACAAATGGCAATGTGGGTTGGGCGGATGGGTATGCAGGCAGGCAGGCGGAACAGGCAACGGCAAGGTTGGGTAAAGACTTGGAACGGAACGGAAAGGCAAGACGAGACAAGGCAATATCATCAATGAAATTTCACGACACAGATCTTTCCCCCTTATTCCCCCCATTTCTCTTTTCTACTTCTCATCAATCGCCCCCCTCTACTCCGGTAGTATTTCCTGATCACGTGTTCAACGGCCTACTACCCCCAGCTTTCTTCTTTTTTTTCTACTTCTACTACTTCCTCTTCATGATAATGACGATGATGGTGCATGCATGATATAGGGGAGTCGCTTTTACATTGGGGCATGTGCATGGTTGGTGAAAAGAAAGATGGGGGTTTTTATCCATGTATGATTGTATGATGAGATGCTCGTAAGGTAGGAGGGGGATTAGCTAGCTCAGTGTTTTGTCCTTGATTTAGAAAATAAGATGCTTGATTGATTGAATGATGGCTAGTGATAGTGGGGAAAGTGGTTTATAATTATGTATTTGTCCTGGTGCTTCTTACATGCTAACGTGCTTCCTCATTCAAGCGTAGTGGGGTGTATGTATAGTACTCTACCCTACCCTTATCTAATCTTATAAACACAAGGCTTTAACGTCTTTGCCTCCGTGTCCTCATCCACCTCCTCCTCAACCCTATCCGTAAACCTCCTTTTCCCCAACCTAGCCGCATTCGCGCCACTACCTTCAACTTGAACGTTCTTCCCCTTAGAAGGCGAAACACCCTTCACAAACCGCATCTTAACGAACATCTTATTACTGAGATCGATAGCAGGGGTAGCAACAGCAACGGACGCATCTCCACCCTGCTGTTCATCAAGTACGAAACCTCTTCTACGGAGGACGTCGACAAAGGCTCCAACGTCGGTCTCACCTTGTCGGGTTTCTGCGCCATCGACTTGGGCGGCGAGTTCTTGTTCGTCGTCTTCGTCAACGATGCCTTCTTCCTCGGGTTTGTTTCCTTTTCCTTTCGTTTTTTCTTTCTTCTGGGACCGTTTTGATGGCGCGGGTTTTCGGAGGGATCCAACGGAGTTGATGGGTGCTTGGCCTTTCCTTGATACACGTCCGAACCGCGACTTTATTTCTGCAACCCAGAGTTCGCCACGCCAGCGGAGGATACGGTATGCTTCGTCGATGAAATCGAGCCAGTTGGTTCCCATGAGGGCGAGGCAGAAGATGGTGATGTCGACGGAGGCGTCGGGGAGAGGGAGATTTGCTATATCGGCTACTGTGACGAGATCGTGAGCTGGGCCGGAAGGTTTTGCGAGATCGAAGGAGCGGATGGAGAGGTTGAGGTGTTTGAGGTGTGGTTGTAAGGTTAGTGAGAGAGTCGCGATACCGCAGCCCAAGTCGGCGATCGCACTGGTGCCTTTAAGGCCTCTGGGGAGAGGCTTGAGTTTAGAATCGCTAGCCGGTGCCTCTTCAACGGGTTTCCCTGCCTTGGCTTTCTTGTCTTTGCGCTTTTTGTCTTTGAAGCTATCCCGTGTACTAACTTTCCCTCGCGTGAGGATATCCTGGATGTAGCTATCTACGGGGTTCTCTGGCCATACTTCGACTTGTTGAGAGAAGCCTGTGTGGTATTCGTTGAACATTTCGGGATTTGTTTTGAAGAGGGAGAGGGAGTCTTGTGAGGGTGTGGTGTATAGAGATTCATTGAGGTGTCGGAATCTAGCACTGGCAAGCTTTTGGCGCATAGATTGTTGGAGTGGTGTCAACTTCGTAGCAGCTGGCAATGGGGGAGGTATTGCGGCAACGCTGGGAGCTTGGGCTACTGCGGTGGTAGAGAGTTCAGATGGATCGGAATTCTTGTCTTTCTTCCCCTTCTTGTTCTTCTTCTTCTTGTCGGGCTTCTGTTCATCCTTCGTATCCTGCTTTGACGTCTCCGCTACAGCTCCATTGACGGCAGGCTTCTCAGATTTATCGCCGTGCTTGTTTTTCTTCTGCTTCTTCCCGGGATTCTCTCCATCTTTTGCCTCCTTCCCTTCAATAAAATGCTCCCAGACCTCTGCGAAATTATTCCCATTCACATCGACCTCATCCTTCTTCCCTTGACCTCTCTTCCGCTTCTTATTTTTGTCCGCCTTTGGCACTCCATTGGTCGCCGCGTTAGCATTTTTCGGGGCCTCCGTTTGCGTTTTCAGAGTCGCAGAAACATTCCAACCGGGAACGGCGAACATTTTGACGGGTGAAGGGTGCTTCGAAGCTTGCGGAGAGCTGACAGGAAAAGTTGCTGGTTGCCGAAATTTTTGGACGATCGCGGAGGGCTTGTTTTTCCGGGCCGAAGGCGGGGAAGAAAGAGGTCTGATTGGATGGAGCTGTCTCCTCCATTCATCTTGTGAATGATAAGATTGGGGCCTGAATCATCCTTCTTGTATCTGACTAACAATGAACAGCACTCTCTTGATTCATGGAGATAAGTTATCAGACCCTTGTGCGTGGTTTTGTGGGTGAACATCCTTCTCCGCAGCTTATTCACGATGTGTCCTGCTGACGTTCAACCTCCCCTCAACGTCATACCCATGTATAAAGCAGGCAACAAAAATGTAAACACATAGACTCTTTTCCTATTTTCTATTTTCCAGTCTCTTTTCTCCCAACCTCCAATTACGTCTCCTTTATCACTCATCAACAAATTCAATCCTTCAACTCTCCCTTCCAAAAATGACTTCCCCTCTCCAAACAATCCCCGCCCGTCGCGGTACAGCAACCGTTCTCCTCCAAGGCCAAACCATCAAAATAATCAACACCCACGGCAAACAAGTCGTCGACACATGGGCCTTCGCCCTCCCAGTCGGTAGTCTATCCAAAGACGATCCCACCGCCCCTGTATTCCCCAATGCAACCCCCACCTCACTAGCCGCGTACTCCACATCCGCGAACATGGCGGCAGCAGCACCCGAATTCATGTCAATGTCACATACGCGAGCTTCATTGTTGAAATTGGTTCCGGGAGTGGGAGATAGTTTAGTGAGTCAGAAGCGGGAGAAGATGCTTACGCTTATTGAGGATACTTCACCGGGGGTTCACGATACATTGATTGCGGCGTGTGATCGGTGGAGGTATTCTAGGTTGAATGTGCAAGGGTACCATGAATCTTGCACTGATAATTGCTGGGATGCTTTACACATGCTTGCTTCTTCGCCTGATGCGCTGCCAATTGATCAACGGGAAGTTATAGCAGAAGGTCTTCGAAGCCTTCAAGCTGGTTTAGGAGGCCGTGTTCCTGACCCGTTGAACTTGTTCATGAATATCCCGGTTTCAGAGGAAGGCGAACTAGCGAAGAGGGGGATCAGTTTTGAAGAGTCGGTGACGAAGGCTGGTGATTATGTTTGCTTGAGGGCGGAGCGGGATGTGGTGGTTGCTATGAGTGCTTGTCCACAGGACGTGGTTTTGATTAGTGGAGGCAAACCCCAGGATGCTCACTTCCAGGTTATCGATGTAGACTGAGGGGAACGGTGGGATATAATGTTGAGAAGCGTAATACTCATAACCCTCCGAAGTCAATTCGATTTAGTACTGGCGTTACGAATCCACCATGTCTCCAACTGCCGAGACCTCAAATGGATTATACGCGGAAATGCAGTCTCGGTACATACAGTGACAGATCGTGAGCCCAATCATCCTTTTCTAGGAAGGAGGTTATAATTATCACCATATCTGCCATAGTCTAAGGAAGTACATTCCTTTTCAGACAAGCAAAACTGCATCCTTAGCTTAAAAAGGTGTATTCTCTTCGGCATATATCAAGACCTGACTATCCCCAGCATAACCGCGTATATGCCTTTTAGCGCATACCCAGTTCCTCTTCCTATAGGTGCTTCCAAAGTACCGTGCATGTGACAGCCCGCTAAAAACACCTCCATGCATGTTACCGACGGTGGAAAACCCCACATTTTTCATGCATAAACCCCTCTATTTATGATTAAGGTCTTAGTTAACGATCTTTTTATTCCGCACTTGGGTTTCTAGTGTTCGCACTTATTCCGCTGTTTTGGTCTGGGTTTGATAGAGAGGATTTGGGGAGTTGATGGTTAAGTTTAGATTAGTAGATTGGGGCTTTGGTGGATTATTTCATGGATTATTTGGTTGGTATGACTGCATGATTGGTGAGATAAGGAAAGGTAAAATACTCTCGAAAGTATATATGAAGTTTCTTAGTGTTTTGATATGACGTTATATTAGAATCATATTATATGAACTGCGTCCTAGTAGTGCTGACAGTTCACTCTTGAACTGATCAATGACCACATATAAAACAGCCAAACTCCCATATCGCCGGCTATAAGATATCCATCCCTCACTAGCATCTCCCATAATCACTTCAAGTAATTCCAACCATACAATCATCAAGTGACCAGCAAAATGCCTCCCCACCTCTCATCAACCACCCCAGACAACTCCATCGCCTACATAAACGGCAAAATCTACACAGTAAACCCCTCGCAACCCTGGGCCACCGCCTTCATCGTCTCCCCCACCGGCCACTTCACCGCCATAGGATCAACCACCGACATCCAAACCCTCACCCACAAACAAAACCTCATAACCATCGATCTCCACAACCAATTCATCATGCCAGGGATCCACGACGCACACATGCACATCCTATCCTCCGGGTACGGACTCACAAGCCACGCATCCATTAGTCCAGATACCTCCGCCGAAGACCTCGCAGCACGGATTCAAGACGGTGCTTGTTCTTGTTATTATGCGCGCGCTTTCAGTGATTGGATCCTAGCGAGTGCGTTTTCGAATGAGGGATTCCCGGAGAGAGTCGCGGATCGTAAGTATCTTGATCATGCGTTTCCGGATACCCCAGTCATGGTTGCTGGGGGCGCGGGGCATAGTCTTCTACTTAATACCGCTGCGCTCGTACGTGCTGGGTATGACGTGGAGAATGAACCTGATATACAAGGTTCTAGGTTTGTGAGACGCGCGGATGGGAGTTTAACGGGGGAGTTATCGGAGGCGGCGATGAATAAGGCGTTTCTTGCGCTTCCAACACCGGGACTCGCACATGTGAAGAGAGTGCTTAAATATGCGGTTTCGATTGCGAATCGGGCGGGGGTAACGAGTGCGCAGGAGGCGAGCGCGAATACGCAGTTCCTGTATGCGGTAAGAGAGCTAGAGAAAGAGGAGGGATTAAACCTGAACATCGCAACGCATATCGTTTATGGGCCTGAATGGTTAGGTCAGGAGAACAAAGAGTCATTACATAAGCTTTTGGATACAGCGGAGGAATATAAGAGCGAGCATATTGATACGAGGTTCGTGAAGATTATCCTCGATGGTGTACCTTTACCACCATTGCACACTCATTGCGCACTTGATGATCACGGGCATCCTGATATGAGTAAGATTATGGTGGAGGATGTGGCGGAGGCGATTGAGAGGTATGATCGGAGGGGGATGACGGTGAAGATTCATTGTACGGGATATGGGGCTACGAGGATGACGCTGGATGCTATTGAGGCGGTTAGGAAGAAGAATCCCGGTGGTCCCAGACATGAGATTGCTCATAATAGTGGTGTTCATGATGGTTTGTTCCATGAGTATATGACGAGGAGAGTTGCACTGACGGTGTAGTAGATGATTACTCACGATACAAAGCCCTGAATGTTACGGCAGAGATGTCTCCGGCGATGTTCTTTTCGCATCCGGTCACTGAAGCGAGTGGTGGATTGATGGACTGGAACTTCCGGAAAATGATCCAAAACGGTGCTCATCTGACTATCGGATCAGATTGGGGAGCCGCTCCTGATCCATCCATATTCCCCGCCTTATCAAAGGTTGCCGAGGCCATCGGTAACGGATCGAAAGCACATGGAGCAGAGGCGTTATTACGGATGTTGACACTGAACGGAGCGGAAGCGGTTGGTAAAGAGCATGAAGTCGGAAGTATAGAAGTGGGGAAGAAGGCGAACTTCATTGCTGTGGATCGTGATGTGAGTAAAGGGGAGTTCGATGGTGCAACTGTATTGAAAACATGGTTCGAAGGGAACGTGGTGTTTGAGAAATAGGTCACTTCTATAGTGATATGATTACCATTCTCTACGAGCTCTAAAGAATTCTGGGTTTGAATGCGTACATACTATAGCCTAAGCAGGCACGTTTTCCGCAAGGTATAGATTAGAGCGGGAAGCTCTTCGGCTTGAATAAGTCAAGGCGTAATCAGGATTATATCTCAATGATATAGTAGCTTCTTCTTTACGATATCAAATAGCTATGCTCTGATTAAAAGAAATCACAACCGCATTCTCAGCCCCACATTTGAAACCATTGTCGTGGGATAAAAGAGTTCGAAGTTGATGGTGATGGAACATCGAGGATGGGCAGCACATCTACTAGATCGTTCGTTGAGCAGCACTCTAATAGGTGGAACGAAGGATAATGTAGCTAGAATTGAATTCTGAGAATACTATCTACCTAGCTACATGCTGGAAGAAGAAATAAGGCAGTGAATGCTGAAGGAGTGTGTAATGGATGAGTGATGATCGGTTCTCGATAATTCCTTCCCATATAGTCACCTATCAGATGACTAAGAATCTGGTACAGAGTTACCTCTCGTCATCATTCTTCAAAGTCCCTTCAGTAGAGCTAAAATTTTCATCAGTGGAGCAAAAGCATTCAAACACCTCTAACTATCCATAAGAGGACAATAGATCTATCCCAATACCAGAACCAAGATCACTGATAACCCACATAACGAGAAAAACACATCTCGACTTAGACTCTATCATAAACTTCACAACTAGATCATTAGAACATGGTATACCTATCAGCCAATGAGTTCCACATCTTTACCAAGTCCCCAGCCTCTCCCCAAAAGAGAGAAAACCAGCCCATACCTACCCGAACCCACCCTCAGACCCCAAGTCTCCCATCCAATCCACACAAAAATCAAAAGACCCAATTATATTACCAAATAACCACTTACCTCACAGCTAAACCCCCAACAACCTAACCCAAACCCACCATATTCCACCCCCATAACACCCAAGCGCAAAAAACCCACCCTAGAAGCAAACATCCCAACACCGCAAGAACTCCTAGCTTCCTTCAACAGTTACATACACCACTCACCCCAGAATACCAACACCAACACCAACCCAATCCTACAAATACCCAAACAATCCATATATCCCACTAACCTACCTGCCGGAAGCCAAAAGCTTACTTAAACCAAACCTCCGACTTGGGTCCGAAGAGGATGATAATCCCGGTAATAGCTGTTGGGATAACGTTTACATGGGTTATACGTAGTAAGACAGTAATGATGATAGTTGATATTTAGATAAGATTCAGCGTGTTAATGGTTTGGGGTTGGTGTAGATGAGGTATGAGGAGGGGATGGTATGGTGGGGAGTGATAGGATAGGTGCTAAAATATGATGATTAAGTATGAAGAAGGTGTTATATCAACTAGTTTTTTTAAAAGAAGAAGAAGAGGAGGAGGAGGATGAACACTCAACCGCCACACATAATACCAACGAAAACCTCCATACACTAAACCACAACCCCAACGCCCCTCAAAGCAGGCAAAACCACCTTTCCCATAACCTCACTTACACTTCCCCTCACCTCCGCCTCCTCAACCCCCAACTCCCCAACCCCCTCCCGCAAAAACCCAACCTCAATCTCCTCAATCCTCGCCCTCGCAACATCATCCTCATACCCCTGAACCCCCACCTCAGCCAAATACCCCAAAAACGCCTCCCACCTTCTCAGATAATACCCCCCAACAAGCCCCGCCCAACTCTTACTCGCGTAATCCGAGATCTCGCCATTGGGTCCCCACCACGTCACCTGGTTTCTAGCGTTATCGGCATAGAAGTCCGAGATCTGCGTACTATTGGTAGGGGCCCATGCTCTTGCGGATTGGATCCAGGTTGAGAGGCGGAATTGCGGGAGGGTGGAGAGGAAGGCGTCGAGGGCGGATAGGTGGGCAGTTATGAGGGATATTTGCGTTGTTAGGAGGGTGGTGTTGGGACCTATGTGTTGCCAGGTATCTAGGAACGTGTCGTAGAGGTCTATGAATGAGTTTGCGAAGACTTGGCGGGTGAAGTCTACGAGGTCATGGAGGTAGGCTGGGTTATTCCATAATGACGTTTCTTGTAGTGATGCATTGTACAAGCTTTCCCAAGCCAAGACCACGTCTCCGGGATTATAGTTAAGGGAGGTGGGGTGGTGGCCTGTTCGGTTTGTGAGGCCGGTTATGTTAGGCGAGAGCTCGAAGATGGTTTTCGGGACGGCGTTGGAGGTTAGGTTTGTGTTGTTGTAGACCGAACTACGGAGGATTTCCCAGGCGTTGTAGAGGGATGGGTGAATACTGTTGTTGCCTGCATAGCGATTGCGTACCCACTCGTGGAAGTAAGGGACAGTATCTATGGGGGAACTAGACCAAGCTTGGTCGAGGAGGAGGCGGTAAACGATCTCATTTCCTTCTTGGCCTTCGGGTGTAAGACCGAAACCGACCAGGGAGCTGGAATTATGGAGTGCTTCAATGGGGTTTATGGTTACATTATCGATTTGGCCATACAGTCCCTGGTTTCCACCGTAGTCGTGCAGTTGACACCATATCCAGGGTTTGCCGTAGTACGAATCGGTGCGTTGCCATTGAGGTTGGGATTCGGAGAATAAGTCGAGGATGAGCATATCTGAGTCTTCCTCTACGCCATCAAGATATGCTTTGATGCGCTCATTGGTCCAAAAATCGCGGTTGCTGTAGAATAACCAACCTTGCATGACCCATTTTGCCGCTGGATTGGCGGACTTAAGGGATTGCCAAGTGGCTCGTGTGACGTTTTGAAGGTAGTCTAAGTCTCCAGAATAGGGGTCATTTTCGTTGTATTGATCCAGTGTATAGTACTCCGTGATGTTGCCATAATATTCGATTTGCTTTGAAATGAAACTTTCCTGCAGTTGTGTAAAAAGTGGGTCGGAAGGCTCCAAGAATGTTACGTTGGTATATTCGGTCGGAAAATCCTCCCATTGTGATCCGTTGACCACAGTGGCATTAGGATAGAGGTCAGTAAGAGCACGTGGAACAAAACCAGTGAATGCCGGAAGAATGGGCGTCATTCCAAGCTCAATCATCCGCTTCAAGATTTTCTTTTGAAGCTCAAATTGGCCATCGATCCAAGATTCGGGAAGCGACCCACCCCATGATCCTTGGATATTTCCAAATCGGTTCCAGGATTGAAAAGCAGGACCGCTGAGGAACGAATTGATTTGACCATCCGAAAGACCAATCTCTCGGAAAATGTCCACGAGGATCTTTTCGACGCCATTCCAGGCTAATGGTAGATTTACGCCATTGAGAGCAAGCCAGTCGAGCTGAAGCTCCCAGTCTTCCCAGGCCCAGAATGCTGAAGTATAAGAGAAGGTAACTATACGCTTTTAGCCCAAAGTTCTGCACGTAAAATGAAACACAGATGACTGTTCAAGTATGAGATCACGGAAAAAGATACATGTTTGTTAGGAAAGGTTTCATATAAAGGTGGATAGCCGTGAAATGTGATATATCGGTAGCCTTGTCAACGTACCAGTATTGAAATGATATCTCCAGGGAACGATACTTTCGCCGGTGATGGTGCCGTTCGGCCTGCGAAGTCTAGAAACAGAGGATAATGTACTACCAATAAACCAGTAGATGTCTGCATGGGCGAAATCCATCAAGTAGCGATGCAGTCCATAGGCGAGGGCGCTCAAGCTGTTTCCCTTGATCGCAATCGAGCCTTGCGAGGTTGTGGAAATGGAATATGCATCGTTTTGCAAATCATCAGAACTGTAAGAAACTTGATGCTCTAAATCAAAGATGAAGTCATCGCAATGAGCTGGCAATCGTCTTTTGACGAGGTCGTAGAGGCCTTGGGTTGAGTTCGCAGATGTAATCGCTACAGCAGCGCCAGCTGCCAATGCGAGCCCGAAAAGACGATTGAGCAGCATGATTGCTTCTCGAGAGCTCCTCCCTGGAAGAGGTGAAGATGGAGAAGACGAAGTTGGCCATGGTCACTTCCATCAGGATGTAATTTTCGTGTTCAGGCAAGCTTTCCCGATGTCACCTTCAGCTAAAGCTTTTCCGTTCTCTTGCAGGGGGGCAAGCCGGCATGGTGACGTCAATTGGAGATATGACAGGGAGAAGTTTACGATAAAGGATTTATCAGGGTTTCCTCCATATCCCTTGGCCACTCAGTACAAAAACACAATGCCATCTCTGTATCTCGGTTGCGAATGGATGGTGGAGGAATTTGCACGTTTCCTTGCCTCAGGCTCTTACTTTTCTCGGATCCCGCGTTAACTGGCCAGTTGGGCAGATAAGCTACCTGCTACTCTAATCTTGGATCTAAGTTAAACGGACCGGATCGATCTTGCCTGCTTGCTTGCTTGATTACTTGCTTGCTGAACGGATCCGAAACGTGGACATGGGAAACTAACGCGCGTCGCAAAAGCAGTTGAGAACCAGGTGGCAGGAATCATCCTTATCTTGCTCCATTTTAAGATTTGAGATTCTTGAGCGCTGGCCTATCATGGCGGAGCAGCGGGTGGGTCGCATTGGAACAACAACAACAACAACAACAACATCATCATCATCATC
>AJFL01000708.1:0-10804 GCA_000467735.1 Rhytidhysteron rufulum CBS 306.38 | reverse complement strand
TTTTTTTTTTTGTGACGCTTTTTTATATATACCCCCTTTTTGTGTCCATATAAAAAAAAGCAAAAGCACAAAAAGCACAAAAAGCACAAGAAGCATTCAAACTCAAGGCAACCGACAAAGGAGAAACGGTGACCTTGAAGACCATCCCAAACATGACTTGATGTGAACGGCCGACAATAGACAGATGGATCCAAAGGCTACTTCGAAAGGATCATTAAAGACTCGAAGGCGTATGGAGGCGCAAGGTGCACGTTGTCATGAATTTGACATGATTGACAGAAGCCGAGGTCACTCTTAGGATGATGCTGTCCTGTGTATAGATCGTCGCTCGTGGATGCGAATTGCTCGTTGTGCCTGGGAAGATGAGATGCGTATATGCTGCAAATGACGAGAGGCTTCTAAAGATGAAGACACCTATGTATATGGGATGGAGCTGAATGGTAAAGTGTTCACATCCACCCCCATGGCCCAGGGATACCTAGATCTCCACTAGCGCCGCTTACCTAATTTCGAATTCAGATTTACCAGTTTAGCGACCACGTATCTTCAACGAGCTCAGCACCTCCTGTCCCCCTCCCTTCTACCATCTTCAATTCCTTCTGCGTTTCCTTTCACTCCTTTCATCTCTTTTGTTCTTCTTCAGGACCGTTAAACCGCAATCATGAGTGGCTGTGAGTACCAACTTCCTTTGACGCCGCAATTGCCTGGGGCGCATCAACCCCCCATTCCCCACAAATCCATCAATTGCTTTATAGACTGACTTGCATCTTTTGTGCAGTACGGTTTCTTGACCTCGTAAAGCCATTCGTGCCCCTTGTACCCGAAATCCAGCTCCCCGAGAGCAAGGTCCCTTTCAACAACCGCCTGGTATGGACTGGTTTGACCCTCCTGGTCTTCCTGGTCATGAGCCAGATGCCTTTATACGGAATTGTGTCCTCAGACACCTCCGACCCTCTATATTGGTTACGTATGATGATGGCAAGTAACAGAGGAACGCTCATGGAACTTGGTATCACACCTATCATCTCCTCCGGAATGGTCTTCCAGCTCCTTGCTGGTACCCATTTGATTGATGTCAACTTGGACTTGAAGTCGGACCGCGAGCTCTACCAGACCGCACAGAAGCTTCTTGCTATCTTGTTGTCCTTCGGTCAAGCCGTTGTCTATGTTATCTCTGGTCTTTATGGTCAGCCCTCTGATCTCGGTGCCGGTATCTGTGTCCTCCTTGTCATTCAGCTCATCATTGCTGGTCTGATCGTCATTCTTCTTGATGAGCTCCTCCAAAAGGGCTATGGTCTTGGAAGCGGTATCTCTCTTTTCATTGCCACCAACATTTGCGAGTCGATCATGTGGAAGGCTTTCTCCCCAACTACCATCAACACCGGTCGTGGTCCCGAATTCGAGGGTGCCATCATTGCCCTTGTGCATCTCCTTTTCACCTGGCCAAACAAGACCATCGCTCTCCGCGAGGCTTTCTACCGCCAGAATCTCCCTAACGTCATGAACTTGTTGGCAACCGTCGTTGTCTTCGGCGCAGTCATCTACCTCCAGGGTTTCCGTGTTGAGATCCCCGTCAAGTCTGCCCGCCAGCGTGGTGTCCGCGGCTCCTACCCCGTCCGCCTCTTCTACACCTCCAACATGCCTATCATGCTTCAGTCTGCCCTTTCCTCCAACATCTTCCTTGTCAGCCAGATGTTGTACTCTCGCTTCTCCGACAACCTGCTTGTCCGTCTTCTCGGTGTCTGGGAGCCCCGTGATGGATCTGCTCAGCTTTTCGCTACTTCCGGCATTGCCTACTACATGTTAGTATAACGATCCAAGTTCGTATTGTATAAGCTAACCATTCTCAATTTTTCAGGTCTCCTCCCCTCTCCATCACCGAGGCTCTCTCTGACCCCCTTAAGACCGCTGTATTCATCGTCTACATGCTCGTTGCCTGCGCCGTCTTTTCTAAGACCTGGATTGAGGTTTCCGGCTCCTCCCCCCGTGACGTTGCCAAACAACTCAAGGAACAAGGTCTTGTCATGGCCGGTCACCGTGAAGAATCCATGTACAAGGAGCTCAAGCGTGTCATCCCTACGGCCGCCGCTTTCGGTGGAGCCTGCATTGGTGCCTTGTCAGTCGGAAGCGACTTGTTGGGGGCGCTTGGAAGCGGAACTGGTATCTTGCTTGCTGTCACCATCATCTATGGCTACTTTGAGATTGCAGCCAAGGAGGGTGATATGGCTGGCTTGAAGGGTATGGTTATGGGATAAATTTGAGAAATTGAAGGCAGGGGTTTCTGATAGACGAGCTTGTTTATTGGATTGTGGATTGGTGACTATTTTCATATAAGTTGTTATTGATGAGGGAGAAGTGCAACGGTTCGTGTATACTATGTTTCGCATATATAAAAAATGGTGTAGGCATTGAGACGAATAGCGTTTGCATTTTGCTCTATTACTACTAAGATCCTCTGCTAGTTTGAGCGTTGCGAGCTTTGATTGTATTATTTGCTGGTTGCTCTTGCCATAGCTTGAGTTCTAACATGATGGGAATTTGAATTTGACCATGACATAATTGTTGGAGAGTATAAGGTGCATCTGAATACCATTTTCAAAGACTATGATTTCTTTTTGCGATCGCATGGTACCAATTAGTTTGGATATGTATCTACATATCATCAATATTCATTTTGGATCTGACGAAAGTGCATAATATTGCCCACTCGGACACCAAGGAGCCTTCCATGGCCATTATACTCATTGTTCTCCATATCTATATCTCTAACTATAGCCCTTACATGATGATCAAAGCTTTGATGAAAAGGAAGGTGGGAGAGACATCGCCGAGGCATTAGGATTATGATATCGAATAACCATGAGCTTGGAATATTAGTTATGAAGTAATAGGCAAACAATTGAAGCTATTCGAAATATTGGGCTACAAGAGATATTATTCGTTGCATCGTTAATATGTACAGTGAATGAGGCTGCCATCATGTTTATCTAGGCTTATGCCGTAACGTTGAGGAAATGGGTTTCTTTATTGTTCGATGATGTATTGGTGAAGGTAACTCTTGGAATCTGAGGTATGGTGGGAATGTGCTTTTGGAGATAGACTAATGTTGGTTCTAGTAAGTTTGAAGCATGGTCCTGAAGATGGGGATGCGTAAAAGGTTGCATGTGTTTGGGTCAGGGAGATGATTGTGGTTGGGATCCGTGGCTATGGATTATTGGTTTTTGAACGTCGCGAAGAACCATTCTAGACGTATATAGGGACAACCCATGTGAATAGAATTTCGAGGACGAGCTTTGGTTGTGTTTACTTATTTCTAAGACTGGCTTGGTAGACCAAATATGGTGTTTGGAGTTGACATGGGGAATGCAGACACGGGAAGAATAGTATATTAATCGAGTATAAACACGATTTATCGTGAAAAGATGTCGTCTGCAGGCTATATGGGGCATCAAAAATGCCAAAGCTTACAATAAAGGAGGTTTATAATAGCCATAATATGCTCTAGTTCTAGGATTTTATGAGTAGATTTGGAAGAGAGTTGAGGATTTTCAGGATAGACCATGGATTAGGAAAATGATGAGAGAATAAACATGACTGGAAACATAGACGGTAAGGAGATCAGGGATGAAAGATGCCAAAGCCATGATTCAGAGGTTAATTTCACGATGATATTAAATGAGCCTCTCAAAATCTGCCTTTCGCAAAGATGAGACGGTGAACCTTGTAAAAAGGCACATGAAAGAAAGAAAAAAGCCCAACAACAGTGCTTCGAGAAGTATTGGCAATGTGTAAGCCATCATTGGAAGATCAACAATACACAATGAAGCGGATGTTTGACGGCTCTTGCGGCTTTGCCAGGCAGTCAGTGCAAGTTGTGCCACGTGTATGATCCTCATCTCATCCCTCTGTCGCGCTGGTGGCTGTATGCGATCGAGCTCTTCATTCTTGTTCCTGGGCTATGGCCTAAAATGGCATGTTCACAGGCCCGAATCGAACTTCAGACTCATCCAGAATGCTGGTCGAGCAGACGCTCGTGTTCGGTGGACAGCTCATGCTGAACCCAGTGCGCATGAGTAGAAAGAACATCATCTTGTGCTTGTGCAGGTCCACAGGTCGACTCGGATGCGATGCCGATGGATGCGTTCATGGGCGTATCAAAGTGTACTATGCTCTACTAGGTTTAGTACGTAGGATGGATGGATGTACTGTCAGGCTGTCCGCACTGCGCTGCGGCCACGATTCCCCGTCATCACAAGGAGGAGGGCTCTAGGCAGCTGCGTGCTGCTGGCTGGGAAAACAGCATTCGGCGGTGGACAACGTCGGGCTTCATACTCATTTGCGCAGATGAAACGATGATGATTCCAAGAACAGCAGGTCGAACGATGATGGAGACTTTGGACTTATTTGTGGGGACTCGTTTTAGGGTTTTTATCAGGCCTCTGAGGTTTCGGTTTCGGCGTGGTCCGCAGAGGAGAGGAGGATTATCTAGCTAGAGGATAGCTAGTGTGCGGGACGCCTGATTAAGGTGCAGCGCGTCGGGAGCAACACAGGATCGGGGAAGCTTGGGTCTCACATCTCCCGGCGTTGGAGTCGAACAGGTTCACGGAGTGGCAATGCAGTGGAGTGGGAATGCAAGTGGGTTGGGTGTTGGAGCCTCAGGAAACTAAACTAGCCTAGCCTGTGGGTGGAACAGTCATGGAAGCTTCCGTGGAGCGTGCATCCCATCGTTTCGGCTGGCCGGGGGTCTGCCGTCACTCACTCGCTCACTCACTCACCGTCCGTCGTCGTATTGTGCTCTAAATCGTACGCAGTCAAGACTCAAGACAAAGTTTGTGGTGTCGGGCAAGTGACACGTCATGATAGGACAAGTGCGTACATCCAACGGCCGCCGCTGATGCAAGGCCAAAACCTCCGAACGCTGGGTGCCATCGGATGCGATGGCATGGGATGGGAGAGGATTTGTTGGTGTCGACCTCCTCCTAACCCTCCTTCTCTGACCGCTTCAACGTAAGGAAAAGACGTCGCCACCTTTCTGCATTGGGTAGGTGTGAAATACGTCAGGACGAGTAAGATGCCAAGGCCCAGTCTCTGTGTGTGTCAAGTCAATCACTCTCAGTTAGTTAGTACGGAGTCGGCATGGAAGAATTCCCTCCCTCTGTCGCTGGAGCCATGGGAAGAGTTTTGCTTGTCAACCGTCCGTCGGCGGTACTCAATATTGGTTTGGGGCATCCGGATGACGATCATATTGGTGTAATCAATGTTATCAATCCCCAAGTCGTCGACCGGGTCCATGTAGTGGTTGCATTCGTGTTCCTTGCAGGAGCTGGGAATTAGTCCTTTGGGTGAAGTACGGAGCCTGAAGAAGGTGGATGATTATTATTCGATTGTGCTGAACGCTGCACAATAATATCTCGATGAGGCACCCGAGCCTTGTGATGTTCATCTCCTGTAATATCATGCTGGGGGGGCTTCGGCGATGATCTTTGCCAGAACTTGTAGGAGATTTCGGGTCGTACGATTCGAGGCATACAAGCTGTCGAGCTGAGCTTTGTTTTACATATTAAGGAGAACAGGCTCTTTTTGCACAACGATACATACTACTACGGCTCTACAAGTGAGGTACACGGCCGTGCAATCAAATATTGAGCTGGTCCGGCTCAACATCGGCTGTGGTTGCGGTGGTGTTCACAATGTCCTAAAAATAGACAAGACAGCACCACGTTGCAATCAATTCTGGATTGAATAATAATGGTGGGGGATAATGGTTAGTGCAAGGGACAGTTTCGGGGTGCAGATCGAGGCACACAGATGGGTGGGATGATTTAGGCCGAAGCCCTGTGGTTGGTGAAACGAGAACAAGTAATCAGATTGTGTAATAAATCTATGGTAGAGTCCCAAGAAACCAAAATGATTGCCGGGCAAACAACCGTGGAAGCTGGAATCCTCGCAGCTGTGAATCTGTGATGGCTTCGCGAGCGACACCCAGAGTAGGCAATGCTAGCAGTGCACGACAAGAGGTGATCGTGGATAACCGGACCAGATGGCTTCCAGTGGGTGTGTAGATCTTCTTTTGGTTCAGAGCAGGCCGAAATTGCGTCGCAGCAGTTGAGGTCCCGCCCAACACAGCCGACGCCTGACAAACATGTCAACAAATGTGTGACGGCATCTGCAAGCATCGTCGGAGGAAGCCTAGCATCTGTACGAAAGTACCTAGGGAGTGGCATGCGTGGAGGGGTTGCAAGACGTCGACGTCGTTTGCAACCGGCTCTGCCGTGCGAATACGCGAGGGAATCGCCGTTATGAATATCTCCAAGGGGCATAGCCCCGTACGGAGGGGAGGTCGGAATGTTACGTGGTGCCCAGGTGGGCGAAGACCTCGGGACAGTGATGCTTTAATTACGCTGCAATCAGGAGTGCTAGCCCGCCTAAGCTAGCCCTGGCGGTCTTTTTTAGAGCCATGGCCGTTTCTTACTCGCCAGCACTCAGGATTCAAAGGGCCTTCCATCAATCGGCGACTGCACAGCGCAGCCCCAGCCGTGATAGATGGATGATGGATGATTCTGCTCGGAGGCTTGTGGATGTTGGACGGCCACTTGGCGCTGCCGCTCCTCATACTCCTCCTGATCCTTTCCCTGGGTGTGCGCTGAGATGTAACCAAGTTTTCTCCCCTCCCCCCTTCGTACGAAGCCGAAGGCAAAGCCTCCCAGATTGTCCCCAAGCGGGATCTGACCTGCCTCATAAGCAAATACATCCCGGATTTCCCATCGACATCACCCGAGATATGATGCGCAAAGACGGGGTTGCGAGTGCGACCACGAGACAGAGTCAGCTTATCGACTTTGCACGGCTTGCAGACCAAGACCAGCAGCGACTCCTTCGGAACACAGCAGCGCTCAGCGGAGCGTTAAGGATAAGCTGGCAATCGTAAAGCAAAGCGCAGGCTGCGTAGCAAAAGGCGACGTCTTGCCTTGCATTATTGCGAGGCCATGGATCCGAGACTCGTCTCCGCCCCGGCTGACCGTCGTGAATTCCTCTCGTCATTAAGGTTTCAGTGGTGGGGGTCTCAAGGTCACAAATACTCGCCCAGTCTCGATCCATAAGACGCCAAATTCACGGCAAGCCGTCAGGCCGTCGAGGGACCAGCAGACATGGCATGGTGGTCTTGCATGATGGCCTGCATGCATCTCCTCGCTCGTTCTTGGGTGTATTCCCATGTAGCACATACGTAAACGGAGGGACGATTCGCTAAAATTTTTCCATCGGAGGGCGGCACCCATTCACCACATTTCGGATGATTCCTTGGTTGACGAGATGGCGAGGGCGAATGCGAAGGCGAAGGCGGCGATTAGTAGGTGGGCGCCAGACGGGAAAAGGCCTCCCATACTCCATAGTGACACCGCAGGAACAGGCAGAGTCCCAGCCACCGTGGAGACGCTGAGTTTGGCTTGCTGCCAGAAGCGCGCATGACTGGCAGATATTGCTGATGGGATGCATCTGCATCCCAAAGGACAGAGTTCACCGATGGCTCCTCAATCAGGCGTCGATCAGAGAAGATGCTAAAAGCGGGCTAGGCGGGTAATTCTCAGCCCAAGCCTCCAGAGCTCCAGAAAGCTGCTGAGTCACGTCCAAGGTACCGCGCACCGGCAGCAGAAGCCAGCAGCCAGTGCTTTTCCACTCATGCTCATTGCTCATGGTTATTCCGGGGCACCCGAGCAAGTCCCCCAGTCATGTTCGACGGTGGCTAGACAAAGTCTAGAACCGTGTGTCATTCGGCGGCACATTGCAGCCAGGCCAAGTTTCCACCAACTCGGCAGCGCTCATCGCACTCGCACACCACTTACCACACACACTAGCCAACTTGCCCGCGCCCTATCCAATCTATGTGCTCTATCCCCACCCTACCAGCCTGCATGCGTTAGACCTGACTAGGAGTGGGATGGAGGAGGAGGAGACTGAGCAGTGTGAGAGTGACAGCCAGAGACCCGAGTGCTTGACTCGGCCGTCCACCAGAGGCCAAGGTCACCATTCAACTTCACGAACCACTCAGGACGCAGGGCACGCCTTTCACACACCTCTCACGCCTTGGGCTCTGGCTGGCTGGGTCAAATGGCCTTCGTGAATGAATGAACGGCTTCTGCCACGTGTGTGGGACTGGCGGCTCTACGTCATTAAGGGTTTTGCTTCTCGACCATCCTTCCCGCAAATGCGATGCAGATTGCCGGGTCGCAAATATGCAATGAGGCTGTCAAATGCATGGCTTTTGTGTTGATTTCAATATGTTGCTGCACCTACTCCGTATTATTGTATGGATTCGGAGCTCCACATGCCTTCCGGCATTGAGCATAATTATGAATGGTCCGCTAACATACCGAAGCCCTTCCTTGACACATACTTGTAGGAGCAATTTTCCCTTCCACATCCTGGGCTGGAATGTCGGGGCTGGCAATCTGGCTTCCGACACATTTCCCGCGCTGTCACCCACAGGCTACACTCAGGGACGTCGGTGTGCCTCCAGCGTCACCACTGTCAGACAAACGATCCGATCTGCATGTGATGAGAAGCGGCAAACAAAAAGGCTCCACGGTGAGTTCCCCTGGTCCCTATGCCGTTAGGGTTTGTCTTTGTCGCTGGGGCCCCGTCCGCTCCTGCATTGGCACTGTACGATGCAAAATAGGACCAACAGAAGGATAACAAGCCAGGAGTGCAGTAGCTGCAGTCATGTCAAGATTGAGCATTTGCGCTGCATGGGATGCTCAAGTGAATCCGGGACTGCAGGCAAACTGGTGTCGCAGGGTAGGTAGAGTACCCAGATAGTCAACCGTCCATCCAAAGAATGGAACATCGTCATCCACCGTTCCATCTTCGATGAATGTTCGCCCCTTCGCAGGATATGCATATCTGGGACAAGGCCCATACCGTTCCGTTGTTTATTGGCCCTCTCCGATTGGATTGCGTCAGCAGCCAGCATGCGGCCAGAAAGCATGGCGTTTCTAGGTGCAGCCAAGCGAGAGGGTTGGCTGGTTGGACTGAGCGTCGTCGGCCTGGCTTGGCCTGGGCGCTGCATCCGCACATTTGGCACCGCACAAAATGCCTGGTCGGCCTTTCTCCAGTTTGTGAAGGGGCGGGCAGGGGACCCTGGCGAGAACCGTGGGTGGTCCAACCCATCCGCTATCTGCAATGACCATCTCCGTCGATCGACCAGGGTTGCACTGTGTATCGGCGCTTCGCCTGCATCTGCTCGCCAGACGGGCGGGGACTCCTTATCAACCCATGTACCTATCAAACGGTATTGCCGCATAGGGCTTGGTCGCCGTGGGGAGAGGCATGACCCTTCAAGCAGCCTCAGACGGCCGTCGTGTTTGGCTTAGCGAGCAGGTCCTTCTTGTTGATCGTCTCGCTGGACTTCTCCATAGTGCTGGCAGGCATCACGAAACCCCCTTTGACACTTTAGGCGGCGAGCATCGTTGGACCATCCGCGCATTATTCCCTTCTCACCTCGTCACACAGCCTAAGTCGGCGAGAAACCAGTCTCATCCTCCGGGAGCCACAGATGAGAGGCGTCGTCAGACAGAAAGTCATGATGCTGCTGTTTGATCATGTCTGGTGGACCACTCACCACCACCGCTACATCCTACTACTGTACGGAGTAGCACTGAGCGAGCACCCATGTGGCGGCGTATGACTAAAGAACGTCAGCCTTCATGCTGGGCCCGAAAATACAATACTACCTACACACAATCCAAGCTAGGCGCACTAAACGCCTTTTAAGGGTTTGGGACCTGGAAGCTGCAAATCCGAGATGGAAGCCCAAAAGTTCTAAAGGAACGCGCGTTGTCGCTTCCATCAGCTTAGCGGTCCAACATGTCCATGTCCGTGGTGCCATTCGCGGTGCTTGCTTGCTGGCTTGCTTCGCCCCCGATGCCTCTTGAGCCTCAGACTTGACCTGTTGTGTTGGTTAGTACCAGGTCGGTCACAATGAAAACTGCCTTCCTCCTCCACGCCATGTGCCCGCCCGTACTTGTCGGCGGTTCCTCCGAGCGAGCATGCATGCTCCCCTTGGGTAGTTGGCATCCTTCACCGTTTCAGAGCCAAACCTCGACAGGAATGTTGAAAACGGGCCTTTGTGTGTGCTTTTTTCCCTCTCGGCGCAGGCTGGCGAGTAGTTTGTAACTGGGCTTGAGCACGGGGAATGGAAGAGAGCGTGCACAAATTCCCGAACGACGGGGTAATAGGCATGTTCCGCGGACGGTTTCCTGCACATCTCCCACGCTGGGGCCCTCTTTTTGCGAGGCTGAGAGCTCCATCAGCCTGCACAATCCGTTACTGCAATTTCCGTTGCGGCGTTGCCGTTGCAAGTGTGACCGATGCTCCTAATCCTGCACACGGTCTGCAGCGACTGCTGATTGGCCTCGCGCAGCTTGGTGCTGGGCCAGGTCGCCTTTGCGGGCAATCAGGGATGGAGCCAGCTCACAGGGGATTCTGGAAAACAGGCCGCTCGGCTGGGAGATTGGGCTGCTTGTCCCGCAGCGAAAGGGCCCCAAAAATTGCTTTTTCCTGCCCATCTCCAGATCGCGCGTGGGTGCCGGCGGGCGGGCATGGGCATTGGCATTGGCGTGGGACATGGGCATGGGCATGACATCGAAGCGCCGTCGTCGACCAGCGGCGGTCGGTTGTTCAGTCTTGGTGCAAGTGTGCTGGTGCTGAGCCAGCCAACCTCCACCCTTCCACTACTCTGTCCGAAACTGCACCAAAATTGCCCCCCTTCTCTTGCTTCCTCCCTCCAGCAGGGCTCCCTCCCCTCCCC
>AJFL01000706.1:0-36042 GCA_000467735.1 Rhytidhysteron rufulum CBS 306.38 | reverse complement strand
GGTAGCTCGGACTACGCTGATGTCTGGCTTTGTATCGGGGAGTGATACAAGTGTATCTTAAGCCGAGAACGGACCATGACTAAGGAATCCTTGTGGAGTCCTGAAGGATTCTTTGAAGAGATGCCGCGTTGTATCTAATCTATTTATCACCGAGATCATTCCGAGGCTCGATCATATATATATGTCTTGGGTATTGTAAATAATTACTATCTACTCATTGACCTTTTCATGTTCTCGAGCCCTGTTACAACTACCTAAGCGCAGCAATGAATTTCCTCCTCTCTTTGTCCCTCCTCGCCACCATCTTCATAGGTGCTCTTGCTGAGACTTGCGACAACTGTGAAAGGAAATCTCATGGCGTCGGGATATCAGCGTCGGGATATCAGCGTTGTCGAACCTGATAGTACAATGCTGTAAGTATTTCCATCCGTCCTTATTCTATATTTCGTATTAATGCTAAGATAATCTCCAGTAGATAACTGCATCTCGGCTGGCTCATGTTCTGCTATAACCTGCGCTGGATGTGAAACGACGTGTAATCCTGATGTCGCCGGCACAATACCTCTAGATTGGTCGACCCAATGCTGTAAGCTTACCATATTTCCTTTGTCGCCATTTGTTCCGGCTAACGTTAGGATAACCTCTAGATGAAACTTGCGTGCACTCTCACTATTGCTCTTAAGAGTAAATGGTCCTCTTCGGACTTTGGTGTTGCTAAGGAGATTGGTGGGCCTTTAGCATCTATGAAATGCCACGTTTTATCATCTTTGTGTCTGGAAACACTATATAATTAATGTGGGATATTGATTAACCGTCACGATTTTGTATTATGTATATGCTCATTCATCGCTAGCACCATAGATTGAGAGTTCACTCAATTTGAGTCCAAACATGGTTTGGATAATAGAAAGAGAGAGGGAGGAAAATTTTAACTGGATGTTCTACATAGCCCCTAGAACTACAATGCAAACCTCTTCCTACCCTCACCATACTGAGCGCAAAAGTCGATTACACTCTGCTGCCATGGCTGATAGACCACGCCCAAGTCTTCTCGTGATTTCGAATTATCGATACAAAAGACCTGTTCCGCCGGTCTATACTTTCCTGGTGTCCCACGCGGCACATTTCTAATCCATTCTGAATCCCTAAATGTCTCATGCATCACATCCACAACTTGTTGAAAGTCGAAGTGCGAGTTTGCAACAAGATATCTGCCACTTGCACTCGGATTGTACAGAGCATTCACTTGAGCTTGTGCAATTTCATCGATGTCCGTTATCCATGGAACGTTTGTCGGAGGGACATCCTTCTTGTCTCCATCAATCAGTGTGGCGAGATCTTTGTTAGTGAAGTTTAATCTCGCAGCTGATGGTACATATTGGCTGTATTTGCCCCAGGCAAGAGTCGGCACAATGGACACTAGGTCGAAATGGCGTGGTTCACTCTTCACGTAGTCCCATGCTGCTCGCTCAAACAACGCTCTAGCTGCAGTATATACAACCGGGAATACAGAGGATGTCGAAGCCTGCTCGTAACTGACTGGGTTCCAATCTTTTTCGCTGTACGTGTAGCCTGGTCGATAAAAGCCGTCTGGATGCGTGGGGTCGACGACCGCACCGATGGAGCTGGTGAGAACAACGCGTCGGACACTAGGCTCATTGTTTGCAGCCTTCATCGCTGATAGAGCGCTATTGATCGTCGGGTCAATGATATCGGCTTTTGCGTCCTGGAAATCACGCCGAGAGGGGCAAGCTAAATGGAATATCGCGTCGCAGCCCTGGACCGCCTCGAAAAATGCATGCTCTTCAGTGACGTCGGGAACGATGAATACGCGGATAGAAGATTTGTAGCGGTCTACCAATAGTTGAACGGCATTTTCACGCCGCACTGCTGCATGGATTTTGACGCCGCGGGAGACTAGCTTGTCCATGATGGCATGAGCAATCCATGAGTTGGCTGCTGTGACCAGTACCCTGGAGTAAGAAGGCGATGATACCATTGTGAATGGTGGTGGAAAGTTTGAAAAGAAAAGTTGTAAGAACAATGTTTAATCGAACAGTGCTACAATGTCTATGCAGGAGCGATGCACCACCGGTCTTTTATCTTATCCTATCATTATTTATCCTTTTATCCCTTTCTCGCGTTGAATCCATTATATCCGACATCAGCGGCGAATTAACATCTCGGCCTATTCCTTCATGTTCAAAGTTCAACACCACCCCCGAATAGAAAGTCGATCCATGACGCAAAGTCCCAACACTACCATTTCGATAACACGATCTTGATCAAATTAAATTTCCCTTACATTTTCAAAAGGATAAGAAAAACTCAGATTCCATATTTAGCTTCACATCTCATATGTTACTGCCATAACAAATAGTTCGGAGTTCGGCATCGGTCAAAATATTCCGACGACTGCAGGGTACTTGAACCCGATGAGTTAGGCCCTCCAAAACTGTCGGAATAGTAGCAAATCCAAGAATACACAAATATTAAATCGCAAAAGTTGCCGATCTTCGGGAAGACTAGGGTGCTGCACCAGCATCTATTTTACTTATATCTTACGAAGTGAGAACCAATGAACAGTATTCTGTTTTAGAATTCCCTGATCCATTCAACCGTTCTTCCACAATCCCTCTCCCCAAAATGCAACGCGCCTTTGAACCTTCAGCGCCCCGAGTGCGCGAGCAGGACCTACGGGAAAAGGTTGGCCTTGTTACTGGTGCAACCAAAGGGATCGGTCGAGCAATTGCTTTTACCTTAGCTAGCCGTGGCTGCGCGATTCTAGCAACTTCATCGAACCCTGAATCACTATCCCAGATAGATTCTCTCCGAGAGGAGGTCACCGCTCTCTACAAGGACAGTGTCCACGAAGCACCACAGATTCTTGGCGTCGCTGCAAACTTGACTGCCGCAGATACTCCCACCGTCCTCGCCAACGCTATCAAAAACCATTTTGGTGGTCAGATAAACATCTATGTCAACAATGCGAGTGTAACGGCCCCAACACCCGTTGGTGCTCTGGTTCCTGAGGTCGTTGCAAATGATTGCCTTGGGAATATCCAGACACCAGCATTGATTATTGATGAGTTCGTGAAGCACAAGATGTTCCAGAAGGATTCAAGAATTGTCTTCATATCTTCGGTGGACTCCTCAAGAAACTTCCATAAAAGGTAAGGATGGTGAATTTACGATTCTGAGACAAATCCACTGACCCTAGTGTTTTGCACTATAGAGTTATGTACGGTGCTACTAAAGCAGCTGCAGAAGCCATGGCACGAGCATACGCAAACGCATTCGGTGGCAATTATGAGGAATTTGCCTTCATGGCGGGCACGACTGCGAATTCGATTTTCACCGGCTTGGTCGAAACCCCATTTACTAAGCAATTTGGTGAGGAGGCATTCAAAGGTTTTGGAGATTACTGGGTATCGAGGCAAAGTTTACCGGGTGTGGCTCAGCCAGAAGAGATTGCCGATGTGGTGAGCTTGATTTGTACAAGGGATGCAAGGTGGATCACTGGAAGTAAAGTTGCAGCGAACGGGGGTGCTATCAAAGTCATCTAAACGGGCAATTCCTCATGTTGGACATATAGCTAGTATTATAGACGTTTATTAAATGGGTGCCCTTACAAATATCATCCCGGATTATTATCCGGGTTGATCCTTTGCATCCGCCAAAGAGAATACACCCCCTTTCTTAAGACAGCGGTACGTGATGAAACGGGTGCAAACCACACCTTTATGCTTCCACGCATTCCTCAAAGTCTTGTCGAGCAAGGTATTATGAAGAGTGATAATGCTTTGGGTATACCCATAGTCAACCATCAATGTAGGAGCTTACTCTCGAACAAACATTGTCGTTCCCAACGAATCCGATCAGGATGGACTACTGTAGTTGATTTGGAACATGCGACCGACGATGAAATCATGCGAAGCGTATCCACTGCAACCACTAAAGCATGGACAAAACTTAGAAAGAAACGAGGAATTCAACTTCCATTCATCTATACGAGCGATGCTTCTACAGATTAAGATCATATTAGTTCATATGGAGTCTGCTCTTCAAAGTGAAGGGCGAAAGAGATGACCAAGACGGGTGGGTAGCTTTGCTTTCGTAAACCTTTCCCGAGAATGGATTCGAATTTGGAATACCTAATACTTATTTCAAACATTGATCCTCCAGTACATCACAAGAAGTCATTAGATTGAATACAATTCTTGGCTTACACATATAACAATGCTATTCAAGTAACTTCGAAGCCACTTTTGGATAACCCTAGCCCCTCGTCACGAGTAAGCCCATGCTGACTAACATTGAATGTTGTCGGGGTTTGAATTCCTCCCGAATGACCCGACATCCGATATATGACTAAGAGAAGGGATACATTCCGACTCCGAAAAAACACGATCGGTCTTCGTAAGAAATATCTTGGTTGGTTAGCGAAAAGTATCCTTAGCTCGTACGTCACATCCGATAATGTAATTAAGAAATATCTGGAACCAAATCCTGTGGAGTGAGCCTCTGATATATAAGGACCCATCGAAGTCCACATACTTCGATCTATATCACAAGCCCCTATTTATATTCCTACAGCCCTTTCCAACTCATTCTCATTTCTCTTCCAAAATGACTGGTTCACCAATTGCCCTGATCCTTGGCGCAGGAGCCAACATTGGAGCCAGCGTCGCAAAGACGTTCGCGGCACACGGCTACAGAGTCGTCCTTACGTCCAGGAAGGCCTCTACCGATGCAAACCCACTATACTCCTACGTTCAAGGCGATTTGTCCGAGCCGAAGGCAGTGAGTGATATATTCAGTCAAGTTCGACAGGTTGCCGGGGAGCCTAGCGTCGTAGTCTATAACGGTAATTTTCACCCCCAAAGCACAACTTCAGTGGGGAGAAGATAAAGTATACTGACCGAAAAACTAGCTGCCGGTGTATCCTTCGCGAAAGAACATCCTTTCGAAGTTGATCTTCCCACGTTCCAAAACCACCTCGACATCAACACTACGAGCGCATTCGTGGCCATCAAAGAATCACTGGCATCATTTGCAACGCTCCCTGAAACGGCCTCCCGAACGTTCATATATACCGGAAACGCCATGAACTTTGCTCCATTCGCCGGAGTCATGACCTTGGGAATTGGAAAGAGTGCTTCTGCGCATATGATCAATGCAGCAGCTGATGCCTACAAGGGCAAGGGGTACAAGTAAGATGAAGCTTAGTATTGTTTTGAATGCGCATGTCTTACCAGTCATAGGTTCTATTATGCAGATGAGAGGCAGCCGGATGGAAAGCTGGGTGGAAAGGGAATCAGTGGCGAAGCACATGCTGAACTTTACAAGACCCTTTCGGAGGATAAGGCTCAGGGCCCATGGTTGCAAACCTTCGTGAAAGGAAAGGGATATGTTGACTTCCCAGCTGGCACTAAGGTTACTTTTGGTTAGATATGTACCGAAGCAGGGCATTCATCATGCCATGAATTAAACCAATGAATGAATTGCCTGCACTCTGAAAGAACTTACATGTGAATATCTTGTGAAGAATGTGCAACAACTGAAGCTCCTACCAAAAGTTCTTCTGAAAACTCTCTACAATACCGCTAGACATTTGGGGGACCTTAATGGCTTTTACCAGGAGGAATATCATTCCTAAGCCCCGAAAAGACTTTTGGTAGGGTCCACTCTACGTCTGTTTTATTATCAACTAAAATGAATTGCCTTCTCAGGATCTTAACTAACCGAAACATATCAACCATCACAAGAACTGAATGCATGGATGTAGCATTTGGTAATGTCAAATTTGGAGATTTACATACTTGTAAGTGCGATGCGAGAAATGGAACGTGGTGGGATGCATGGCTCATTTGGGACATGTATGGGGTGATCAGGTGTTGTTTAGTTTGACATCTGACCACTCCAATTGAAAAGTACATTGGCCTTTAGCAAGTTTGAATATAGTAGGACGGATTTGAATTTAATTTCGCAATGGAAAATATATTTGAATAAGTAAAGTCTACTTTGATCGTATAGAGACTGGAGAGTATTGATAATGCAAGCTCATACCCACTTATTCTATCTATATCTAAACCACCAATCAATGTTCTTTGTCTATACAATATTTGCCTCATAATATCAAAGGTCCCAATATGCTAAAAGGCAAAAACCGATCCCTTTCTCCGCCCTGGTTATTCTGTAACTTTGGATACAACCAGCATGGACTTGTCCAAACCATCCAGAGTACGAACCATAGATATCCGACAAATTTAGTCCAGCCTCTCTGCTTATGGCCAAACGCAGTATGAAACAGCGCTTGAATCGCATCTTCGAACATGATACCCAAAGCCTGAGTCCAATAAAAACGCATGGA
The DNA here is from genome assembly GCA_000467735.1 of Rhytidhysteron rufulum CBS 306.38. Taxonomy (NCBI): domain Eukaryota; kingdom Fungi; phylum Ascomycota; class Dothideomycetes; order Hysteriales; family Hysteriaceae; genus Rhytidhysteron; species Rhytidhysteron rufulum. The sequence goes on along the minus strand of AJFL01000706.1, from coordinate 29,669 downwards.
TCCGCTTTGGTGAAGAGAAACACCCGTGCCATATTCCTCGGCGACATGCAAGAGGCCCGAAACGGTGAAAGTGAGGAAGATATTGAGGTACCGCGCGAAGATACTACCTCTGCGTAGACCGAGAAGCGAATAAGTCATGAAATAGGCCGGGCTGCTGATTCGTTGACGGAGGTTCTGCTGCCAAGCACGACTATCAACGGTTAGTGAGAATTATCTAACGTGAAATGAATAGGTAGACATACCCCCAGAATTGCCGTATAGAATAACAATCACCGAGCTTCCCAAACTGTGGTCGCCACGCTTCGACTCCCGTAAGACCCGTAACGACAGCAGTGATAGCCATCGCACAGTAAGTGACTTGCAACACGCAATAAATCGATACCCATCCTACAGTCGATACCACGAATCGTGTTGCCACGTCCTCAACCGACACGTCTCTCAGTCGTCCAAAGATACCGACCTTCGCCCAGGCGAAAATGACTGGGTTCATCTCCGGCTGCTGAGGTGCCAGTCCCAATGCATCGATAAACAGCAAGCACAACACCAATGTTCGGAAATTGGCGAACAAAAACCTGGACGTTGAAGGGAGATATTTCGGATCCCGCTCATCGAAGGGTGGCACATTCTTCACTTCCCAAGGCGACCCGGGAAGTCTCCAAGAAAATGTGGAATCGATACCGAACTTCAGTCTCTCCCACACAGAGTCTTCATCTACTCTCTTTCTCCCACCCCCCTTCCTAGTATCCGCATTCGATATTCCCCCGCGCTTAGATGTCGGACCCCGAGCCCTGAAACTCCATCGCGATATGAGTGCGAAATCCAGATAGTGTGCAAGAATGCTTGCGGCATCCATGGAAGCGCAACCGGCAGCTAGTTTGGTAGGGAGACTATCGCGGTTCAGGGGAAGGGTGTAGATGCTGAGGTAGGCGAGCCATGGTAGGAGGGCTGCACGGAAAAGAGAGGTCGGGGCGGTGAAAGAGAGAGTGAGTATGACGAGGGAGAGTTGTACAGCATGGAGGGTGAGTGTTAAGGAGATAAGCATGGTGGTAGTGTGATATCGTGAACGAGTTGGGATTTTGGTGATGTGGTGTTTTCGTGATGTCAATGGCTATTGATCGATTTGGTGAATTTATATACGATGTAAGAGGCTTACCTATGCGTGAATCGAGGAGAGGGTACTTTTTTTGATCGCGTTGCTAGAGTGCTTTGCTTGCGCTCTCGAATGACCCGATTTCCGATTTCCGAATAGCATTCGGAAATCTGGCTTCGGCTGCGCAGATCGTGCAATGTGTCGACGAGCCAATACACGCACTGCGGTTCCAAGAAACAAGTCGCATGAAGTTGGAGTACGCCATTGATCTGTGAATATATCCGCACCCATCGTGAAGGGACAAAGTGTTGGTGATGTGATCAAGTCAAAGACACTACTCTAGAAGAGGATTAGCGTCCGGCATTCAAGGCTCCCAAGGTGACGACGTCGGCGGTTCGGATGACGACATTCTTGGAATGTATCTGACATACTTAAGAATCGATCAGCCAATAATCGAACCAGCAATACATTTTAATGCTATCGTTTGCACATTTTCCTTGGGTTTCAACTACTTCAGCATTCAATCACCACGGAATTGTATATATCGAATGAGTGAAAGTATTGCATCTAATACTCATACGGATTGATTGTGCATCGAAAGAAGAGGTTAGAAGCTCCTCCGCACTCTTGTATCATTTAATGGAGGAAAAAGGTGGCGTAAGAATATACTACTTCAAGCTTCTTAGTAGGACAATTTTACAAAATGATCCAGAACAATTTGATTTTCTATAAAATAATGACTTCTAAAACATTTACTCAAAGAAACCATGCCGTTAGACAGAAACCCTTAATCGCCTCCTTTTCAGTCAAGCCTTCTGCCTCTTTACATACTTACAATAAACACCCTGGGGTAATCCAGGGGCCGCAGCATCCAAATTCGTCTTATGGCCCACAGGAGGTAAAGGCTCTCCATTAGCATCGCAACCACTCCATTTATACATAGCCACCGCATGACCAAGAATAATATTCTGCTGCAACTTCGCCCAACGCATTCCAAGACATGGATGACGACCCTGGCCCCAACCGACGACTATAGATGAATGAATTAGTTTACGGCAAGTCATAGAAGTGGTTGCAGGATACTCACAGCTATAAGCCTCTTTCTTGAATTCCTCGCGACCTTCCCGGAAACGAGCTGGATCGAACTTGGTCGGCTCAGGGTACAGTTCCTCGTTGTAATGGACATCAGTGGTGTTGTAAGAGGCGAAGGCTCCAGCAGGAATGACTTCGTTGGTACCAGGGATTGGGATAGCCTTGTCGGTAATATTCCGCCGGAACATGGGGAAGGCAGCTTTCATACGCATGAGCTCGTGGAGGCAGAGATCGATGGATGGCATGGAACATTCCCAAGCTTCGAGTGGGATCGAGGCAAGTTGGTCCACTAGCGGCGCATCCTTGTTCTTGGAGTGTGCTGCTGCAGTGGCTTTGATCTCATTGTAGATTTTCTCTTGCCAGTCCGTGTGGTGCGCGATCATGTTGACTAGACCACCGGATAGGATACCGGGGTTGACGACGCATAGGAACATCGAAGTGATGAAGAAATCGGTAATGTAATCCTCGCGATCGCCATTGTCAATTAAAGTTTGCAAAGCATCATCCGCACGAGGAGCACCCGGCTTCATTCGCCTATTGACGACAGGAGAGACGAGGCTCTTGAGAACGTAACGTCCATAAACGCGCCTCAGGTATGCCAGGGATGGTACCCATGGGATAGCAATTTGATGGCGGCTGGTAACAGCCTGGAACATTAAGTACTGGTCCAAGCAACCTGTAAGCAACTTCGGAGTATCCGAGATCTCATCGGTGCAGAAAATTCGGGACCCTTGGGACAACGCGACAGGGTAAAAATGATTGAATGGGTTGGTGATACCGGATGCATTCTTGACCAGAGCATCAACACCAGAACGGGCGTCTCCGATCACTCCTGGCAAGCGTTTGATGAGCTGCTCGGACTTCTGCAAGTCGAGTAGACGTCGCTGGAAGTAACTTCGGCCGTTATGGAAGCTGAAGTCGAAGATCTTGGATGGAGGAAGTGCATGATCTGGTCCCATTCCTTGGAGTGGCACACTTCCGTGAACAAAGCTCAATTGTCGACTATCGAGATACATCTTACGGGCTGCTTCTCCTGAAACAGCAACGATGTGGTTTTTGCCCAGCCAGAAACTGAAGTTACCAGTTTTAGACTCTTCGGCAGATTTCTTCCAGAAGGTCCTGCAGCGGATGATTAAAATAGACATCAATTATGATGAAAATGAATGACTTACCATTTCCTATTGAAAAATCCCCATGAGCCAAGGAATGGAATTTTGTCGGATGTGAATGCTGGTGCTCTCTTATCAACACTTGGGCTATAGGATAGATACGCTAGAAAGCTGACAAGGGTCGCAACAAATCCAGTCAGTCCTAGGGTTATGGGTGACTGGAAGATGGTATCCAATTCTGGATCCGTTCCTAATGATCCTATGGGGAGATACGTCGAAGTTGCGTTCATTTTCAAAGTCAATTATAGCTTCGAAGGTAGATGTAAATCACGCTACATAAAATTCCAGAGAGGTTCGAAATAAACAACTATTTATCCACAAATATCAGGTGAATTATTCATTCCGATATGTCGGGACTTCGGAGTCGGAATGTAAACTAGAGGAGATCGGGATGATTTCTGATCGCTTGGATTTGCCTTTGTAAGCACATCTATTACCACATCGGGGTTCACCCTCTTGCCAATAATCGGGGGAATTCAATGATTTCGCATGTCGGCAAGCTCTTGCTGGAGCCATGGTTTGAATTTCCCGGTCAATATGGCGAGGTTATGTTGAGCGATGCATATTGTAAAAGATTTAATCTAAAATAGAAAATAGAATGTTCTCGCATTCAATCCCCATGTATCTACTAATGAGCCTGATTCCTTGCTTTTCTTAACCCTCGTCGATGTAGGTAACGTCTGGTTCGGGTTGCTGTTGTAAATTCACACTTCCTTCTGGTGTTCCGTGTGTCGTCTATATTGGTTATCGAATGGTTCCAACAGTTCACAGCCTCCAATTAATAGAGAAGAAGAGTTGTAGATTATATCTTCAAATTTCGGTAGTGCCACATACACGGAGTAATGTATAGCGATTTTATTCTTTCTTTCTCCCGGGTATCGCGAGTAATGTATCGATTCGCAAGAGTTCGCAACTTTGGAACATGAATACATAAACTTTGTTCCTATATTACCAAAGCACGCTTCTTTAGGTACTATCATGAATAAAACAGTTCTGCACGTTGAAGAAAATGTACATCTCGAGGCCGTTTATTTTAGGCTCTCCTGAAGTGGAAGGAAATGTGGTCATTTCATGTGGTAAAATTATGAAGTCATCCGTGCACAAAGTCACTGACATGAAACTATAATTCACTACACAATGTCAAAGAAAAAGTATTCTATCAAAGGCAAATTGACATTCTATAACGCATCCACGACTACTTCCTCATCTATCCATACACTATACGCGAGGCATCTAATGGGTAAGTCCCTGTTCCATGAGGTGCTTCTTGAACTTTGGCATGAATTCGCGGTAGAAGTGAGTATCAACCATCTCCTCAATCTTCGCAATCTTCTCTCCGTCCTCGGAAAACTCCACAAAAAGCGCGTACTCGCTGTTCCAATCAAAATCCTCAAGCGGGGTCTCAGCGTGAGAGATAGCGTAGACAGCTGCCTTGTTCTTGGCGGCATCGTGGATAGTTTCGGTGACCTCGAGCTATTCAGATGGATTAGTACTTGTATATATAGCTCTCAAGTGTGCTGTTACGTACCGTCCAGTTCTTCAAAACACCAACGATGCTTGGCATCTTTTGGAGGACCTCATCACGGGTTTGTGGGGGCTGGCCGATAGATTTCGGCAAGAAGGTTTGCGTGCAGTCGTCGGTCCAGAGCTCGGTCATGGATTCAGGAGTGAAGACCTTCCAGCCCTCGAGGAACTTGTTGAGGGTGGCGGCTTGAACGTGGGCTGGAGCAGGCATTTTGATGGTTGTTGTTTGGGATTGATTTGGAATTGGTCTGAATTGGTTGGTGGTTGATTGGAATGTTGATGAGTGTGGGTTGTTGGATGATGATGGAAGTCGTTGTACTTCGTCAGTTTATATAGGTGATATGCTGAGCTTCATCGGCAAATGAAATACGGGTCGGAATTAGGTAGGGCCATAGTAAGCGAGAAAGTGTAATCGGAAAAATCAGCATGTTGCAATCTAATGTTTTCGTGTTCAGTCGCGTAAGCAGGAGAGTCGGATTTCGGCTTCATTCTGAATCCCGACCAAAATGACCCGACCTTCCCGAATGGATCCCAGTCAATATTCCTATTCAATAATTCAATAGTCGAAGTTATTGTCATACACAATTTGATGGACAGTGATACAGTGATCTTCAGCTTACATGCATACATGCGTACATACATGCACACCCTAGGTCGCCACAGAAGAGGCACAATAGAAGCGATTTATTATGTCAGACACTGCAAATTAAATCAATTTATTGATATTAGCTCCACATCATAATGTCGCAATATATCATGATTGATACGATGATTCAATGTGCGAAATCGGGTATGAGTTGGGAGATATTCATTTGAATGGTCAATTATAAAGATTACTTGGCTCATTTATTCATGCGACATTACAGTTGACTTTCTTATAGTCATCATATGTAGGAAGGGAATTTTTCCCCAATCTGACGTTGAAGTTACGACAATAGTTGATCTCGTCAATCATCAATCAAAATTTTGTTCGAAATCACGCGATAGTAATCCAAAGCAGAAGCGTATACATCAAGTACATAGTAAATCGCTTCATAACCTCTAATACAACACCCAAAATAGTAAATACACACCTTCTACAACCTCCTCGTCTGCACACCAAACCATCGCTTCTGCCCACCTCTAACCTCGAAGGCTACTTTGCCATCCTCAGCAAGCTTCCTTAATACTTCCTCCATAAAAGGCTGCACCGCCATGGCTCTCACTTCCTCATCCAGCTGATTCCCATGCATCTCAGTGACTAACTGCGCCACTGTAACACTGCCTTTCCCCCTCCCTGCATTGTCCTTGATTTTCTTTAATGCTTGCATGATTTGTGTTTCACGGCGTGTCTTGGAGGCCAACTCGCTGTTGATCTTCCGTGGTAAATTAGGAATTATCACACCGTGTGCTGGGTACCCAATGCTGCAATTATGCGAGGCCATTATGCGAAGCGAATCCATCCATGTGTTGAGCTGTTCCACTGCTGCAGTGCCATGACCGAGAACGTTGTCACCAGTGAACATTGCATTTTCCTCTTCGAGAATGAAACACATATGATCATGAGAATGTCCGGGTGCATGTACCGCCCTTACTGTAGCTCCTTCAACTTTGAAAACTTGGCCATCGACGATACCCTGTTGGGAGCCCCCAGGGGAGTGTTTGTACACAGCGGAAGACAAGTGTGGGTATAAGCGAACGAGATCAGCAACGCCACCCATGTGATCTCCGTGCCAGTGGGTGACGAGCACATGGGAGAGAGAGGTATTGTGTTTTGGAAGAGTCGAGGAGATTATCCTTGCCCACTCGGGAAGACCTTGTGCAGTATCGATAATGAGTCTTTTGGCGCCGGTTCCGACGATGTAGGTGTTCGTTCCTTGGAGGGTGAACTATTATGGACATCCTTAGCCTTCTTCCTCTTGGTGATGGATTGAGATGGAAGATTGACTAACCTTTCCAGCATTCTGACCGAGTACCCGGATAACTCTTGGGCTCAATTGCTCCACATTAGCTATCTCAGGGAGTCTCGATAACTGAGTTTCCAGATAGTCTTCAAAGGCGCAGATATTGAGCGCCTTGTTGATTTGCATGTAGCCGCCTTTGTGCTTTTTTGGGACTGGTGTAGGTGCACCGGGGCCTGAGACGTGACGAGACATTTTTGATATGTAGATGGGGAGACAGGGGCAAAGGATAGGAAGAATAACATGTATTTTCTTTCTTGTGTTTTTCGAGTTGAATCAAGGTAACGAGGAACAAAGAGTGTGTGTTGAGCTATGGATCTGTCTTTCGCTTTCCCGCCTTTTATCTTCGTCGTTATGGGTGCTCTTCAGGAAGGTATCGGAAATTCTTAAAGGCATGAAATCTCGATGAAACTTCGTTTTCCGATAGAGATGCCGTTAATTCAAAGAGTTTAGAGTCTCCTATTGGCTAGGTTACCTTGGTCTCGTGGTCTACATCGGTATTATACTATGGTCTTGAAGGTGGCAGTATCAGTGCGCGGTGGCAGTATCAGTGCGCGGTGGCAGAGCTCAATCTCGGCATGACGATAATTGGCCAAAGTCCACGAGCCATGAAAACCTCTCACGGGACTCATTTTACCACATCGGAAGAAGATTAATGATGTTCCTCGGGCAAGAAGGTTGGGACGTTGGAATACCCCGAGGCCTGTGGCCGTGGACCTGATATCGCGAAGGGTACAGGCAAATGTAGACAATATAAGGCTACATTCTATTCCATTCAATGACACAAGTTCTTTCATATCATTATCTATACTGATTTCATTTCCATCTGACATCATGGCACCCGTTATGTTTGGCATCAATGTTCCAGGGGACAAGCATGAGTTTGATCCTGAACACTGGACAAAACTCAGCACAACGAATGGTGTAAATGAGAAAAACGACGTAAATGGTGTGAAGTCCCCCTCAAGACTTCCTAAACGTCACCCAGAAACTGGCATCGATGTTCTCATCGTGGGTGCCGGTATGGGTGGCTTGATGTCTGCCCTTGAATGTTGGCGAAAAGGTCACAACATCGTTGGAATACTTGAACGAAATGATGGCCCTGTTTACTCTGGTATGTATACTGCTTTCATTCTATGAGTCTACTCAAATATGCATCATATGACTAATTACTCTTCACTCAGGCGACATTATCGTGATCCAACCCTCTGCTGTCTCCACCTTTCGTCACTGGCCCGACCTTCAATGTGACATGGAAGAAGAACAAATCCACGCAGGTGTAACCTATGAGAAACACTCCGGGAAACACATTTACGGTCCCACAGTGCCCCAGTTCAACGAACCAGAGCACCTATCCGCTCGCTCCGGTCAACGCGTCGCCCCAGCCCAGGTGCGCCAGAAATTCTACCGCATGTTACTTCGCCAGGTGGCGAAACTAGGTCTTCAAGTTACATACGGACAGCGCGTAAAACGGTATTTTGAAGACGAGCAAGCGAAGAAAGGGGGTGTGGTGATGGAGAATGGGGAGGTTAGAGTGGCAGACATTGTGGTTGCGGCAGATGGGTTGAAATCCAGTTCCGAGATCTTGATCACTGGTGAACATAGCCCTACGAAATCAAGCGGCATGTCCATCTATCGGACCTCGTTTCCCCGAGAATTGGCTATGAAAGATGAGATCGTGCGCAAACGATGGGAGAACTCTCCGCCGATGTGGGAGTATTGGCTTGGGCCGGGGATGTACATTGGCATCTTTGTATCCGAGGAGATCGTCGGTTTTGGGTTCACGATGAGAGACCTTCCTGGTGTTGCACCCACTGAATCCTGGGAACCCGATACCGACGCTGAGGATGTCGTTCGACAGCTTCTGAAGGTGCCTGATTGGGACCCGGCCATTCCAGCGCTCATGCGTACGGCACCCAAGGGTGGGATCGTCCATTGGCCCCTTTTATGGAGGGACCTCCGTCGGGAGTGGACGTCCAAGGGTGGGCGTATTGTCCAAGTCGGGGATAGCGCGCACACCTTCACACCTACCTCTGGTAACGGTGCCACGCAAGCCCTTGAGGATGCAGTCACACTAGCAACATGTCTACAGCTGGGCGGTGGAAAGCGGAACGCGGCAATTGCCACCAAAGTGCACAACCTCCTACGTTATGAACGCGTCAGCTGCGCCCAGAAAATGACGTTCGTCAATTCACAGCTGAAGACGGAGACAGATTGGGATGCGATTTGGAAGAATCCCTCCAAGGTCAAAACGAGATTTCCTAGATGGGTGTTTGGACATGACCCCGAGAAGTATGCATATGAGAAATTTGGGGAGGCTTTTGCCTATTTGGTTGGTGGGGAGGAGTTCAGGAACACGAACTTCCCACCTGGTCATAAGTTTGTGCCGTGGACAATCGAGCAAGTCTACAAGGATATTGCAGCGGGTAAGAGGGTTGAGGATTTGCTGGATGGGGATTGGTCGTAGAGAGATATTCAAATGATCGTTGATCCAACATCGACACAACACTGATGATTAAAATCACGTAGAGATAGAAATTTGGTTAGAACTTTGGCGTGAAAAAGGATTTCAGATGTCAATAGAATAGTGCATTGTAATAAATGATGACCAAAAGCTCTAAAAGCTCGAAAATAAATCACTCAAAAATTACTCGTAACACCAGGCTTAATCGCGTCCAACCTCTTGACCAACTCACCCCACACACGATCCTGTGCTTTCTTTCCTTCCTCACTTGTCACAACCGCAGCCGGTGTTCCAACTTCGCAATCAGACATATACTGGCCGTGGGAATCGGCACCCTGCGCGCCTGCATGAACCAAAGTCCTACTTCCGACCTCCGTAGAACGTGCCAAAATCAGCTTGATCAACCAAAAGCCGAAGGTAGGATAGTCACGACCTAATTCCGAATGACACAATCCCGGATTGACGCAATTGACGGTGACGGGAAATGTGGAGGCTGGGTACTTCTCCGCAATGCTGCGCACGCCAAATACCTCGAGGAGCTTCGAAACAGGATACTGCTCAGCCCAGTATTTCTCAGCTGTCGCTTTGTCGTTAACGGCCGTTAGGATCTCGCCGTCTGGAGCCGATTTCTGTGGAAATGTAGTGTGCCCATGAACATCAGAGCTGGTGATGGTCAAGGTTGGCCGCGTGTTGAACCTAGCCGCCGTACTCTTCAATTTAGGCATCACGAGCGCAGCCAGCAAGAATGTAGAGATGACGTTGACTGTAATACTGGCTTCGTTGTCTTCCGCCGTATAGTATTTGGCGGGTGCGATACCAGCGTTGGCGATGAAGATATCGACACGGTTCAATGTGGCGTCTACACGAGCGGCGAAGTTCTGCACACTAGCGTAATTGGCCATGTCAAGTTTCCAGACTTGAATCACGTTGCTTGCACATTGTGTTGTGCTTTCAATGTCTTGTTTGGCTGCATGCCCTTTCTCCAAGCTCCGCACGGCGAGAATGAGTTTGCTGGCACCCAGACGGACATAGTGGCGGGCAGCCTCTTTACCAAGACCAACATTGCTGCCGGTAATGATGATAGTTTTTCCAGTAAAGGAACCCGTGGGGTAGGGGAGCTGTTTGAAAAGTTGGCTGTAGAGGAATCCCATGTTGTGTGTAGGTGCCGAAGTCGGTTCAGTTGGCCGGGACGGATACGCACGGTTCTAGCTATATACATTCACGCCTGAGGTAAAAACTGTCCTGAGAGTGGTATCCGAGTGTAGTGGCCACTATCAACATTTTGCTTACCAAATCCCGATTCCCTTCGCTCCGATCCAAAACTACCCGATTCCCGACCACCCGACCTTATCTCGACCACAACCTATCTTTCCACACAAGACCACGTATTGTATCAAAGTTGAACATCATCCTATTCACTCAAAACTTTTTGCGGAACAAACCACGATGACTACGATGAGCAGACTCCCCAAGCAATGGGCAGACAAGCCCTGGCCCATCCTTAGCACGCCACAAGGCGAAGGCCACGATATCGTAAGTAGTCAACGTCATGAAACCACACAAACCTTTTGAAAATAAAATTCTAACCTAGAAAGTAGAACTCTCACTATGCCATTTTCATGGCTACTCAAATGTGTCACGTCCACAATGTTTTCATCCGGTCCCTCAATAGCATCGTCCTGCAGTCTCCCCACATAACCACTCCGGCCGATATTGCGGACCTCCTCTCTTACACCAAGATCCTGATCGCTTGTATCAACGCCCACCACGATGGCGAAGAAGAGCACCTTTTCCCGGACCTAGCCGAATATACGAAGAACCCAGATATCATGTCCGTGAACCAAGAGCAACATGCCGCGTTCCACGAAGGGATTGAGAGACTGGGCGAGTATTGCGACAAGACGACACCGGAGACGTACGAATACCCCACGTTCGCTGGAATAATCAACAGCTTCGCCGAACCCCTCTATCAGCACCTCCGTGATGAGATCCCCACAATCATGTCCCTACAGCAATACCCGAGTAAGGACCTCGAACCCATGTGGACAAGGACGGAAAAGCATGTGGGAGAGGCTGTGGATGGCTTTGGCGAGTTATTACCGCTTGCGTGTGGGTGTGCAGATAATGGATTTGAGGAGGGGAAGATGCGTTATCCGCCTATCCCTGGCGTATTTAAGTGGGTAGTTAAGTATTGGTGGGCGAGAAAATGGATGGGCGCTTGGAGATTCAATCCTTGCGACATGTTGGGAACTCCGAGGCAGCTTGTGTTTTTGCCTGCAGGCGCAGATTAAATGTACCGGTGCTTGATCTCTGAGAGGATGCGATTATTGAGTCAGTTGATGGATATATTGCTTTTCACTTATTTTATAGAGAGTAGTTCATTAAATTGTTTATCTGAACTTCACTCCATGCTGCTTGAGTTCAATCGAATTGACATTATTTAACCTCAATATTCATCACGCAACACGTTACTAAGAGCGTATTCCTGTCGCACTAATAAACATTATCCCAGAAAATCAGATGAGATTTATTTAATCAATTTGGCGACAATCCTCGTGCACCAGTGCCATCGGAATCAGCAGTTTCAAGTGATCAAGTTTGGAGAACGGTCTCTGCAATAGTTGCGATAAAGATAAGCCCAATTGGTCGATAGACAAATGATGTAGATAGGTATTCACCTATCTGAAGTTCGGAATTCATCAGTAAGAAGTCGGAGTGGTCGACTGGTGTGATGATAATTCATCTTCCTGATCGGCGTGAATTAGATCTTCCGAAACCCGAACCTCTCGGAACCAAAGCAATGTCGAAGTACACAACGACCGATGAAACGGAGGTGGAATTATGAATTATTTTTCCATTCATATATGAAATCTATCTCTTTCAAGATACAAAGAGACGTAAGCCTTCAGTGTCAATCTTCCTTCAGCAAAGCTCAATCCCCAACACACATCTCCCACTCCTCAAAATATAGGCGCAAGCATAACTCAGCAACCATGGTTCGTGCTCTCTCCCCATCTAGCAAGCTCTTTGAGCCGATGAAATTGGGCCGCCACACGATCTCCTCCCGCATAGCCATGGCCCCCATGACCCGATATCGCGCCACTGCCGAACACGTTCTACTCCCCTTCGTAAACGTTTACTACAGCCAACGTGCCTGCGTCCCTGGTACCTTCATCATCACCGAAGCCGCACCCATCAGCCCTGCTGCCAGTGGTCTAGCCAATACCCCAGGCATCTGGTCTCAAGAGCAGATTGATGCGTGGAAAATTGTTGTTGACCGCGTGCATGAGGCTGGTGGTGTTATTTACCTGCAACTTTGGTCGCTCGGACGTATGGCAGAGAAGGCGTGTAAGGAAAGCGAGGGAACGGGGGATGTAGTTTCGGCTTCGGATATTCCATATGAAGCCGATGCGGCAGTGCCTCGACCCATGACGGAGGAAGAGATTCAGCAGTATATCAAAGACTATGGTGTTGCCGCCAAGAATGCCGTTGAGGGGGCTGGATTCGATGGTGTTGGTAAGCCATATTTTTTCACTCTCTCATTCCTATACAGCTATCAATTCATCTATCACACCAACTAACTGCATTCCAGAAATCCACGGCGCAAATGGTTACCTTCCAGACCAATTCCTCCAAGATATCAGCAACAAGCGCACTGATGCATGGGGTGGCAGTATCGAAAGCCGATCTCGCTTCCCGCTAGAGATCACTCGGGCCGTCGTCAATGCCGTAGGTGCTGATCGTGTTGGCTACAAATTATCACCATGGAGCGAGCTTCACGGCATGAAGATGACTGATCCAATCCCACAATTCACTCATCTTATCTGTGAGCTCAAGAAACTCTCACTCGCCTACATTCACCTGCTAGACTCCCGTATATTCGGTGGTGACGAATCTAACGAAGCCTTGGTTAAGATCTGGGGAGGTACTACATTGATGAATGGAGGGTTCACCCCCAAGTCTGCAAAGAAGGCTGTGGATGAGGATTTCAAGGATCAGAATGTTGTCATTGCCTTTGGCAGACATTTTATCTCGACTCCAGACTTGGTTTTCAGGTTAAGGAGGGGCATGGAGCTGCAGGAGTATGACAGGTCCACATTTTACTTGAAGGAGAGTGAGAGGGGGTATATCGATTACCCATTTTCGGAGGAATGGTTGAGTGAGCACAGACAGGGTACTACCTCGACTGCTTAGATTTGTGTGTATAGTGGAACGACAATGCAGAAAAAGTACCGCAGGTATCTGCAATATGTTTGAGAGCGTTTGTTGATACATGACGGATCTGACTATCTTTTGAATTCATAAAATAATACGTTTTCATAGATCGTGCTTCTATTTCTACTTCAAATATCAAGGAAAAATTTAAATTCCAGACATGAAGAATAGTAAAATGTCAACATCTATTGATTGTGAGTCAGCCTATTGGACCTCTCGATTTTCGTTAAAAGCTGGAATGGTGATAAGAAAAAGCTTGGACAACGAGCACGCCAGACTGACAACGTATACCAATGCATCAAACGTCGCACAAATTCCCATGGGCCTAATTTTAAGCTTAAGATGATAACATCGCGAAAGGGATTCACTTAATATCCAACCACATACGATTACTACAAAAAAATTATGAATGTGTTTTGGACCATACCTTTCATGTTGCCTTGGTAGTGTTGAAATAATTTCACATCATAATGAAACATAATATCGTCAGACCAGCATACATGAAAGTAGAAGTGAAAGCTGTAAACAATTCCGTAAAGATGACGACAAGGGTCATTTAAATTGATGCATGGGATTTCCATACCGCAGAGTGATACTCTTTCGAGCCACGCCATCGGAAAATCGTGCAAATTCTAAATTTCGCAAGTCGATGCACTACATGAACTCAATACGCGGCTTCGGGGCATATCAGTTCGCGAAATAAGCACACTAGTTACTTGAGATCTGGCATTTACAAAAGCCATCTTTACCACCGAAAAGATGCCTTGAGTGTAGAAATCAATGCACAGGTGCAATTTGACGTTGCATACATGACGTATGATAAGCCTTATCATTCAATAAAGTTTCTAAGCCATGACCTGTCGGGGACTGAATAAAAATATCCCGCATAAATGCTATATGCACACTTTTTCGACAAGCCGGAATGAAAATCCTACAGGGATCGGGATATGGGACGCCTCTTTGACAAAGCTCGTAAGCTTTTTCTAAGTTAGCTTATACATTACCAAGATAGTCTAAATTAGTTACTGCAGGATTTCCCTCTGATGGATTGATCGTAAGCATGATGGCGGTCAATGACCAATACCAACATGCATAATGACAATTCGCAAACGCCGGAGCTTCCAGAAGCGGAAAGTCAAATGCCGACATAGTGGGGGCCTTACGAAGTATCATCATGATCAATCATACCGACACATCACTTCCCTCAACATTACCCGAATATGGGGGGAAACATCGGAAAACAAGTTTTTCCGATTGCCAGGTCTTCCTTGTCCCCCCTCGTAGGGGTAGATTATTCAAGGGGCCCCAGATCTAAGATCCCATTTTAGTGTCGGATGTGAAACCAACACATACCCCACGCATCCACAACCCCACCATAATCCAAGGCCCCCGAGTAAGCACTAGGCCACAACGCAGGTGGCTGAGAGTTGCCAAATTGTTCAAAGCTTTGCCAAGTGCGCTTATGCATCTGGGCAGAGTATGGTGGGGGGCCTACTTCTTAAAATGGGGAAGTGGTTGCGTTGCGAAAAATATTGGAGTCGGTAGTTGGGCGCGAACATGTCGTTGAGAAGGTGGCGGGACTCCTTGCAGTAGGTGCAGTCGATGTCAAGTCAGGGAGTACGAGTTGTAGCGTCGGCAGGTACGGGCCGTTTGGGGGCAAATTGTGGGGTGTATGGGTTGGCTAGGGAGGAGAAACAGTGAATGATGGCATGTCCATTACTCATTTACATGCATTGTGTAATTGGCCGGTTCGATTATTAGCTTCGGGATTGGCCTGTCTTTGCTCTTTTGCTTATGCTTACTTATCTAGACTTGGCCTCTTCCCAATTTCGCATTCCACTGCCTTCTCTCTTACATCTGCATCCTGCACACTGCATGCACGCCTATCTGTCTTTCGTGTTTTCCCGGTTAACATCCTAGTAAGCTCGTATCTGCATATACATCGCATTATTAGTGTAACCTCCCCGCGGAAATCTTCGTATACGATTTTCATGTCTGCCTTGACTTTAGTAAGCTTCAGCGACTAGTCTCAGTGCGACGATCATGATGTCGATGTAGGCATGATGTTTGACCTATTTGGAAAACGCGAGGAGCGAAATTGGATTCTCCTCCCCGTGAAGGAGACGCATCACAGTGCGTAAAGGCCAGCCACCAAGCCCACCCCGGATTCTCATACCCACTTTAATCTAAAGGTAGATAGTGTGTTCTAGTTATCTCGTCTATCGAAGTGAAACAAGCTTAATTCTCCACAAGCTATGTTGCTAGTGCCTTCCTAGCTCCAACATAAGCATCAAAGCTTCTAATCTGATAAGTTAACATGCCTAGTCTCTTACAAAATCCTACCAAAGTTGTGCGGACCTAACCCTCCTTCCTCTTATCCTCGCAGATACGGCCTCCCGCGTACTGACACTACCCTGTTCCCCATCTGGGTGGAGTGCAAAGCGGCGTAGACTAGACAAGCCATATTGCGCGAAGGATGCGTTCGGAGACCGTGGAGATGCATGTCGCGACTGTCTATCCAACCGGAGTAAATTTTCTTGGGGAGTGTCAGATGAATTTTACCGTGCATGAACTGAGTGTTAAGGATGGGTTGGTTGGCTGGAAGACAGGTCAGCGAGGTACGGAAGACCGCTGATACTAGTTACGAATGTATGATTCAAGCTCGTTATTTACAATCTCTCATTAATAATGGATTGGCATTCTTGTTATGTATTATGTATTATTTCACCACGAGGATACATTCATCTCTATTTCTATGTATCATTCTAAATGAAAATAAATGTCAACTAAAATAGGATATATATCCTTCTTAATTTATTATTTGAAACTGTATTCTAGCATAAATTAAGTAATGAATTTTCTAGATTCATGACTCATTTCTTACTTAGAAGCGATATTTCGTGATCCTCATGAATTCTATTTTTTAGCGTGCTTACGTTGTACTATGCTATGATTAGAAATCTAGTGCGGTGTCGCTTCCCATCTTCAGTAATAAGCCCCGAAAGCAGGCATCGCCTCATTTGCTTTATATAAACCAATTGAACGCAGTCCTCAATAAACATTTACTTGTGCCACCACCATGGCTACCGCAAGCCAGCTCGAATCATTCGCCAACGACCTTTCAATCGCCGTAAAGACCTACACGAACCTCAATGAAGATGGAGACATCGACTCGATTCCTCATTTGGGTACCACCAGCGATGCGTCGTATGAGATACGGCGAGCGAGACGTAATATACGTAACATCGCAACTCGATTACTGATAATGTTGGCCGAACCAACCGATGTCATTCAGCATCTTGCCAGCCAGGTATGATGTCCAACTTCACTGATGAACCATACCTAAAGTCTCCCATAGAATCAACTTCTCGCATGTATGAAATGGTTGGGGGAGTTTCAAGTCTTCGCTTGTATCCCACTCACAGGCAGTGTGGCAACCCAGGATGTCGCAGACCTAGCCGGCGTGCCAGTGACGCAATTAACTCGGATTGTCCGCATGACAGCGACAACAGGTTTCCTCTCCGAACCGCAGCCGGGCTACATTGCCCACACACCTTTATCGGCACCCTTTGTAACGAACCTATCGTATTTGGATGCTGTGATGTTTCTGGCTGAGACTGCGGCGCCCACTGCCTTGCACATGGCTGCGCACGGCCACCTAGACCCTTTGCTCGGTAGTGCGTATACCACTGCGTTCAATACACCGCAATCATTCCAGGTGGCGTGTGTGGAACGGTCGAGGTTACAGCGCCAATGGTTTGCTTATCGTCGATATGCCGGTGATCTGGAAGACGGAGTTATTGATCTTCTAGGTCGACTGAACTGGCGTGGTTTAGGAAGCGTGTGTATAGTCGATGTAAGTCTGGCATAGATACTCATTCCCTCTGACATATGAGCATATATTGCAGCACTCGACTAACACCATATTCAGGTATGCGCTCAATCCACGGCAGCCGCTGTAACTCTCGCCGAAATGTTCCCCGCACTCCAGTTCATCGTCCAAATGACCGACCCCTCTCAGAGCAACGGCAGCATAGATACAATGCCCGAAGCTCTCAGTTCCCATATCACGGTCCAGAAACGCCAACCAGCAGCCACCCAGTTCGTCAAAGACGCCGCCGTATACATCATTCGCCTCAACACTCCCACACCCTCTCTCGAAGCCCGCATCCTCGCTGAATTGGGTGCACATATCAGCGTATTGCGTGGCAATACTGCCGCTACATTGATTCTTGCGCCACGACTTTTGCCGGAGCCGGGAAGTGTGGATCCGGATATAGAGGGTTTGGCAAGGTTAAGGGATCTATCTAGGCTGCAGTTGATGAATGAGTGCGAAATGGAGTTGAGTGAGTTGATTGAGTTGGTGAATAGTGTAAATGATGGGAGAGGGAGGTTAGTGGTGGTTAATAAGCTGAGATCCAGGGATGGTGTTACGGTAGCTGTGGGGGTGAAGTATCAGGCTTATGCGGATGGGATTTATACGGCCGATTCATCGTTGATATGATGTATAGCACGATGCAAATTTGAAAATTGGATGTTCGGGTTTGGATGCAGATTGGTTAACATCTATCTTGGTTCCAAGTATTGTGGTAAGCGGTAAGCTATTTCTTTCATGTTGTAGTTTTAAGGTTTAGATTGAGGCTCTAGTGGACGTTGGACAGCCATGTTTCCGAGAGAAAGATAATTGTATTCTTTAATATATTATTTGTGACTGAAATCGTTGCCAAGTGAGTGTACCTGCTGAGAAATAAAGGCATTGAATCACACCCCAATACGCAAAATAAAGAATCAACACACATGCAAATTCAAAATCTATTCGATTCCAACATTCAAACCCAATCACTCGTTAAATAACCGCCGTTCTGACCTTTAGCCTCCACTTGAATCAAAAATTGTATCGATGCTGGTGAAGGTCATCATTTGCAAGTTTCTGATCACGTGGTTGACGATTCACTTAGATTCTCGACCATCTTCATCACAAACAATTGTTTACCTGAGATGCTTTTCTCCTTGTCTTTACTGTAACATTCACTCCGTCATAAGAAGAACTCCAGTGTTTCAACTGCTTCGTGTATAAAATCCTCTTCTCTCGAACAATTCTACACCCCCAAAGGTGTCCCGAAGCGCCAATAACCACCAACCAGAGAAGCGGATCACCTCCGTCGCAACAAAATCAATCACCAATATGCCACATGCCTTCGATCCTAGACGACACGTTCCTCGGCCAAATGATCCCCGGCGCAATGATCCTAGACTAATTGATCCTCGACGAAATAATTTCGGAGGAGATCCTAGCCTAGGACGACGATTCAAGAAGCTGCAAGATGACTACGCCTCCATTCTAATTGCTCATGATATAGTTCGTAAAGAGCGCGATCAATTGCTTCAAGAACGAACCGAGCAGCATGAGATTGTTGAGCAGAAGAATGCACAAGTCAACAAGCTACGTAACGTGAATAACATACTCCGGAAGGACCTCGAAGAAAACGCTTTAAAATCCCAGGGATACATGCAAGAAATTGAAGAGCTTCGTCAGGAGCGTGATTTGCTACTCCAAGGGCGTGATCAAATCCGTCAACCGTCCGAGAAGCTCAAGCAGGACTACCAGCAGGCTTGCGAAACGGCAAAAAAGTATGAAAAAGAGCGTGATGCATTACTCAAACACCAAGATGTCATTCGTCACACCTACAAAGAGAAAAGGAAGGCTTTCGAAACGCTCTCCAAGGAACGCGACGTACTTAGAAACGACCTCAGGGAAAGCCGTCAAAATGACGAGGAGCGCAAAAAGGAATTCCAGAAGGAGGTACAGCAGGTGTATGAGTATCACGAGAAGCTGAAGCAGGGATTTGATGATATTCGAGAGAAACACGGTCAACTACTCCTTGAGCATGAGAAATGTCAACAAGCGTCCAAAGATCAAAATAAAGATCTAGATCAACTTCGTTTCAAAGAGCCACAAGAGGAGATTGCCAAACATAAGAAGAAAGGCCGTAAAACACAGCCCTGGGACGAGCTCTACCATCTGTTCATGGACCAGGAGAAAGAACATGAGAATTTGCGCAACGAGATCCGGCAGATTGAAGAAAAAGCAAAGAATACATCGGAACTGCAAGTTAAGCTTCAATCCAAAGAAGACGAGAGTTACCGCGAGCTCGGAAGGGTCGCAGAACAACTCTACGCCCATCACATCAAATCCCAAACCTCCCAGTTTGACCCTCGCGATATCCTTTCAGAGTATCAGAAGGTGAGGAACCATTACTCCGAGGAGAACAAGCTCCTAGCGTTGCTGGGTGAACATTATGTACTCAATCCTTATTTTCTGATACTTCGTCTCCGTTAAAGCTGTGTACCCTCTTGGCGGATTAGCGAAATTTCTGTCTTTTTTGGACAAGGCTAGATTAGGACGGACATGAGAGCTGAATGGACGGGGGTAATATCTCTAGGATGTGGGTCTTCGAGGAACGGTTTCCAGTAATATCAAAACTCATGTCTTTTTTTACGAGGCTCATTTCTTCAATTACTCTTGGTGACATTTGAGGGCTTTTCGGTTTCTTGATAAGGGCTAATTTAATCAAAAAACTTTCAATTACTCTTTTTATCGGCAATGTGATAGATCCACGTCTTTCGACATATTTCTCCAGCTACGTTAATTCACGACCTTTGCCTGTCATAGGACTATTTCTAATCGTAGGTTACAAAGCGAGATGAATCAATGCTAGTCAATGCTTATTTCACCCGAAATATCTAGGGTCGAGCTAGCCGGAAGTTAGTAATCCTATTATGAACGTGTTTTGCTAGGCTATTGGTTATCGCAAACATGATTGTTTGACAACATTGTGAATGGTCGTCGAATATATCAGTGGACGTGCGTTCTGGATTGTTCGTCCTGCATACATTATACTCCAAGTTTGCCATGTCATGCCACAACATTCCAAGATTAATCACTGACAAATTCAAACCGTTTGCGCACTCCTTAAGT
Organism: Rhytidhysteron rufulum CBS 306.38; assembly: GCA_000467735.1. Lineage (NCBI taxonomy): Eukaryota > Fungi > Ascomycota > Dothideomycetes > Hysteriales > Hysteriaceae > Rhytidhysteron > Rhytidhysteron rufulum. Next base: position 9,196 of record AJFL01000706.1, on the reverse strand, counting down.
GTATAAAGCGATGTTCGTTTTGAAATTTCCTTCCTCAACTCCTACCGTAAATAATCACAAGGAAATTCGTGACCGTTTCAAGCAACTCCACTCCCAATATGCCGTTTCATTTCGAAACACACACCAGGAAGCACGCGTTCGTGATCGCCGTAACCAAACTAGGCAAAAATGAATACAAACAGCCGCAAGGGACTCAAGATTCGGCTCATAAGGATCATGGAATATCCAAAGAAATCTATGACCAGCTTGTTGAAGAACGTGATGCTCTACTCCAGGAGCGAAACACAATACTTCTAGCTTACAAGAAAAAGGTAGATGAGTGTGAACAACTCCATGAGCAAAAAAACGTCGCCACAGAGCTTGAACAATGCCATGAAGAGAACGAGGGACTTAAACGAGAGATTAATAAAACGAGGAAGAAGGAGGAGAAACACAAATGCAAGATTCATCAGCTTCGCCAGGATTGGGCGAACTCTAAGCAGGAACTTCAAGTCCTTACACTGAAGCATGGTGCTATGATCGCTGACCATGAACACTTTCGCCAGGCATCGATGTTCCATCTCGACAAGTTTCGTAACCGGTCGAGACAGGACCAGAAAATTGTGGCAAAGTCTCAGAAGAAGCGCAATGCAGGGGTTAATGCAGTCGATGTACCGCTTAGTGGGAAAAGCCATAGCGACTTAGAGCACGAGGAAATGATAGGATATAAGCAACCAGGCGAGGAGCAGAAGAGACTAAACTCAGTCCTTGCATTGTATGATCCAAATCATCACAACCAAGACACCCATTCCCTTCAGGAATACCCTGCGCACTCTCCCACAGCATGCGACAAGCACCAACATGAGCTCGAGAGACTACGACTCATATTGAGAGGCAGTGAAAGGGACATCGATCGATACAAGCGAGAAGCTAAGTTCAACAAGGAATATGGCGAAAAGCAGCTCCAGCGATGCATATCGGAGTACTCAAAGCTGAAGGATTACCAGAGAAAGTTACATTGGGAGGAATACCATCTATGCGAGGTGATCGAAAAGCGGGCGCACCAGATTCAAAACGATGATCGGGATCGTGAAGAACAGGTGTTTAATCTACACTCAATAATTCGAGAATTTATCCAGGTAAGAAAGCACTACATCAAACAGCATGCTTTCCTATGGGTAGATCGTGAGGAATATCGATCAAATCCATACATCATGAAGATCTAGTCTTTGATTTAATCGTTTAGCTACAATATTGCATAGTCTCTTTAATATCAAAAAGTTCGTGAGTTTAAATTCAATTTATGTGACTGCCAAACCGATCATGCCAATGGAAAAAATGACAAGACATTGTGTACCATACCATGTACATGCGAAACTCAATACCAAACAACGCCATCTTTCTCCAACCCTTGATTAGCGAGTTCTTTCATGGTCGTCTTGATACGCTCAACCAATGCTTTTCCATATTCCGGACCCAACGGCGGCGCAGGCTTGGTCGTATCCGGTCTAAGCCACGGAACAGCTTTGGTATTTTTGGACGCTTCTCTCATTTCCTTTATAGTTTGATCATCGTATCCGGCCCCCAAAAGTATTGCGACGGGCGATTGTGAGTAATTCTTTGTCCCGAGATCAGTGTTTGAGGTGACTTTGGTCTCGCCTCGTAGCAGTGCAGGTATTTGAGCTTTTCCGGCCTCGGGAGTAAGCACAAGATGAATCACTAGCGAAGTAAAAATTGTATTAATGCGTATTCTGATTTTGAGGGTCTGAAACTTAGGAAATGAGTGTTGGTTACCTTCTATTTCGGGTTTCAAGGCTGCAATGACGGTGTTGGCGATTTGCTCGGTTCTACCGCACAGCACGACGGGAAGTCGGGAAGCCATTGTGATTCCTGGATATGAGTTATTGAATGATTTACTTGGAGAGACTTTGTACTTGTACCCCGCTTTGCGTTATCTATGTCTCACAGCTGACCACTCACCTGACCTACTCAGGCTTACTAGCTCGATGCTCGGTCCTTATCTCCGTCTCGGCGGGCCTCCTTTTTTACTTTTACTGGCAGCGTTAAATGTGGTGTTACATAAGTCTCACGCTACACCGTCTTATTCGGCCCTTTTGGGCTACATCCTCGCTTTATCCACGTCACTTCTTTCCAGTGACTAGTATCATGGCTATCATCACAGGGTGAGAAACAGGAGCGTCTAATTCCACTTGGTTACATGACACTCCCTAGTATTTAGATGATGTAAGACCTTCCACGTGAAAAACCTGGCAGAAGGTATCCATTTCTTACCCGTTCGAGGAGGCCAACGTTAATATCAAGGACACAAGCAAATGCTGTCGTGAACCCGGGAGGGTAGGCAAATGCCAACACTAGTCGATATCATCTAATTGACGTCTCTCAGAATCACTTACCTTGCCATTTCTCGGTGAATGGATACATACACCGCTGCTTTTAGTACACGTGACACAACCATTCGGCTTCCGAAACTCCTAATTCGCGGTATATAAACCACCATTTCCCCCTCCTCCTAGCTTTCTTTTCCTGCACTACACTCACATTTGGGAAATATCACAATCATGCTGCGCAGCGCACCATGGACTCTTGTTCAAAAACAATGAAGCCAACAGCCTTAGACCATGGCACTACCCTCCTTTTAAAATTCTATGTAGCTAACAAAAAGGTTCCTGCAAAACGCAAGGTAATGGTGCTCACCTGTGGGACCGTGGGACTTTACAGAGACTCCAAGAGCAGCTGATGAATGAAATGGGCATATTGAAGGCAGTTTATTGGTTTTTGGAGCTTGCGAAATACAATCATGTCTCCCCGAATCGCTCGATCGCCATCAATTACGTCGCAGCAATGTGTGGGCATTTCCTGGTCGGAGCATTAACTCCTGCGACTTCTCCGAGATGGATTGGTTGGGGTTGGGGAGGTCCAATAATCCACTCCAAATCATTCACGTCATGCTCCGCCCCGGTAGTTCGACCGCAAGACATGATGTTACAAGGCTTTAATCATACGAATCAATTCATGAAACCTCTCTGTTGCCTGGGACTGCTGCTCGTCCTGAACTATGTATTCGATATGGGGAATGTTGGTTGGACTAGGAACACTATTACGATACTTCTTAGGAGGAGGAAGAAGAAGAAGAAGAAGAAGAAGAAGAAGAAGATGATGATGATGATGATGATGAGCAGCAACAACAAAGGGAAATGATTGAGCTAAGTAGCATGGCAGAGATGATGGTTATCATCTCCTGGAGAACCAAGTTACGAGTGATCAGTAAACAGCATCCCACCATAATCACTTTACTAAACATCATAGCATCATCACTAAGCTTAGTGAAAGAGCCATCCAATGGAAGAGGACAATTCACCATTTTTCACTGTCATATATTGCTCCCTGTACCTTTTTGAAGGTAATAGACACCGCTAGTTCCGCTCCGCTCACATGACATCTTCAGCAGCTGCAAGACCTTGAAGTATATAATCCTGATTCTACACTACCTTATCCACGTCTTTCTTCACACTGCACACATCTGGGTCGAGCAAAAGGAATATGACAAGCAAGTGATGTTTCGGGCATGCACATGGAATACCAAACATAGAAACAATCATGTTATGTCTCCTTTTGGGCGGAGGAAGAACACCTCATGAATCACCAACACATGATCATAGAACCCATGCATGAAGAGCTGGATCCCAGTTTCTCCATCGCGATGAGGATCTTATTGTCGTCGAGCAAAATGATAAAGTGGAGTTTTCACGATTACATTCACGTGCGTTAGTCGAGCCATATTTATATCATCATGTTCGGAGTTTGGATTGGCGTTTGAGCAGAGTTTCAGTGGTGATGATGAACAGCATGAAACTTGAACGATGGGGATCAATGGCAGTCAGTGGAGCGAGAATAATATTTTACATGCATATCATGCTTCATTTTTGACCTTTTGCTGCCACGTGTTCTACATCCTCAACATCCGCAATGTGATTCTACCGTTAATACCGTGTGGATGAACCTTATCATTTATTTATCAATACGTAGACCTGCCAGAGGCTAGTACAAAATCAAAAAATGGAGAACTTCTCCCAAAACCTTTCGCTGTCTTCTCATGCTCCATTTGAAATCCCTTCACGTATACCTTCTTCTACTCAATGAACAGCCTCACAACCTCTTACTCACAAGATCCTTTCCGGCCTCCACAGGTATATAAAGCCTTATTCTCTCCTCCCCTCTTCTCTTTCCCTCACTACACTCCGGGAAAATGTCCTAGGTTTGAGCTTGGGAGCAACATCCTTGTACCACCACATGGTGGTTGTGGGAAAACCTTTGGAGAAACGAGTAGATGGAGAGGATTCTTCACACTTTACATCATCATTGATCTCAATGAAATCGAAACATTCCTCCTAGCGTATGATTTCAACTACTGGAATAGGTCTATTGTACGGATAGGAGAATGAAGTGGGCTACAACGAAGAGATTGATGAACCACTATTAATCTGTTCTCTCATGGGGTACCTCTGAGACTTGGGTGCATGATTGCATTAGACGCAACCACCAAACGCATGGGTTGGAGCATATTTTCGGAGATCTCTTCGCTTATGTAGAGTAGTGGGTTGGCGGTTGTGGTTTAAACATTTACAGCGTTGTCGCCTGATCATGAAGATATTGGGGACGGAGACAATTTGGTTCAGAACGCAGATGTGCGCTCAACATGTAGAGATGATGGTGAGGGTGCATGTTGGTGGTGATGATGAACAGCAGTGGCTGATGGAGATGATCATCGGTGACTGCTGAACAAAGAAATCATTTTCTCCTAGAACAGATTCTTCCATTTAATCCTGCAGATACTGTATATTTGATCTTTCATCATTTTCGACCCACCAGAAACGCAAACACGGGCAGTGAATATGTTATTTACTATGCATCAAGCTTCATACGATAGAACGGAAGAATCCCTCATTTGACTAGGTGCACACATTGTTTATGCTTTGGTGGTGGCATTGGCATGGTCGAGGTTGAAGTCCTTTTCAATGAAGGGAGCACTCAGTGACGAGCAGCAGTACGACAGGTACCATACCAATACATAGTCAAGGTAATTTGAACGGGGTAAATAACCTTCAATATGTAGAATTGAGGTCAATAACCGTTAAAATATTAAACCATGCATCGAAAATCATTCACCACCATGGTCCATTCAATGCCATGGTATTGTATCTGACGATTTCTACGAACATGCACCGATCTCAAAACGACTTTCATCGGTAGAGACTATTCCAAAAAAATATTTTGTCGCTGGCATCACCCATCTTCTCTCCGTGAATGCATTCTCACGCCGCTTCCTTGAAGCACGTGACATGCCCATTCGCCTTCCACAATCTGTTTCTCGCAGTACATAAACCCTATCTCCTACCTCTTCTTCTCCTCACTATACACACTTGGGAATATCCATTTTCATTATTCGGGAGATCCAACTTGGATCATGAAACGAAGGATATGTCTTTCAAATGTCACCATTCGAGCGCATCATGGTGTTGCGAACTCGAGCCCTCAGCAATCCATGGGTGTGGGCGGCATCCTCCTCTCAACCATCCTTTTTCCATCGCAATGTCATCAAATCCAATAGGTTCGTTCGTGACGCAGATCGAACATGGGAAGAATATGACCCACACTATGTCCCAATGCCCTTTCCCTTCGGGCCATGTGTTGTGGTAATTGGTTGTCTTGGATTGAGAACACGTGTGAAAGTCAGCTTTCAGCTGAACAAGTTAAGTGAGATATTTTGGTTCAAGCGCAATCGTATGGGGGGTTGTATGGGGGGTTGTATGGAGGATGGGGGTTGAGAGGATTCGCTTGTGGGGTCAGTGATTCATGAAGCCTGATTTCAACTTTCCTGTTCAGTGATGATCTTCAGCAACATCACAAAGTTATGAAAGTAAGTGGCGGTGTGAGTCAAGTACAATACTTGATCGAGATTGCTAAGCTTTGAGATGTTGTCACAGCTGAACATGAAAGGCGTTTCGTTACAGAGTTAGCCGGTTTTGCATACGATCCTTCGATGGAGTTGAAGGAAGCTTGGCGTCATGCTGATTTCGCGATGACTAGTGGAGGACAAGCATTTGCTATATGCGGGAGTATGCTCAAGCATTTTGTATCAGGTCTAATGTGACGTTGTCGGTTAGTATTCAATGGTAGGGATCAGCAGTAGTGGTGCAAATCGAAGAAGGCTAGTAGCGGTGAGGCTCAAGCTGAAAGTTAGCCCAAATGTAGAAGGTGCCATTGGTCACCACTTTCCTCAAAAGTTTTATCTGGAAGCAATGTTATCGGTATTTCGAGAGTTAGGCCCATTGTGAAATGTAACTTAATTCGTCGACATCATGACGAAAGAATTGTGCATCCAACATAAAGTAACACCAGGGTCTATTGAAAATCTTACTGATTGGACAAAATCCCAAATTCTCATACCAACTCCCCCAGCTCATCTCGGTATCGTTATCATACATGCCACATTCCTTCGCGACCCGCAAATCCTTAGGCTTTCTGAACCGGCTTCACCCTTATCCAAAGCGGTGGCTTGTCGGCCAAAATAAAAGTCTTCTGATTGAAATCCCAATTTTTACTCTCTTCGCTCAACTCCAAATCAAAAGAATACAACAATTCCGCTAGCATAAGTCGCATCGAATGATACGCGAAACTGACCCCAATGCATTTTCTAGGCCCGGCGGAAAACGGTTGGCGCGCTCCACGCTTATCGTGAACGTATTCAGTTGAGCCTGGGAGCCAGCGTTCGGGGACAAAGGTGTCGGGGTTCTTGAAGTTGTCTGGGTGCATGTTTGCTGCCCATTGTGTGACGTATACGATAGTCTGGTTGATATGAGTTATGGGGGATTAGGAATGGGATGGCAAAGAACTTACTCCTCCAGCGACGTATTTTCCATCGATGCCGGCTCCTTCAGGGGGTGTGATGCGTGGAAAGCCGATCTTGATGGGTGGGTAAATTCGGAGTACCTCTTCGAGACAGGCTTGTAGGTAAGGCAGTTCACAGCATTTCTGGAGATTGATTTCCTCCTGCGAGGAAAATGCAGATCGGATTTCGTTCTTCAGCTTTGCGCCGATTTCCGGATATTTCGCGAGGTAGTATAAGAGACCAGCCAAAGCCGTCGCGCTTGTTTCAGTACCCGCGGTGACTGAGGACGAAGGGTTAGAATCGGAGATCTAGAGGAGATGTAGACTTGAGATACATACACAGAAGTAGGGCGTGAGTATGCATTTCACGACGGGTGAGCTTCTTTCCAGATTTAGTCTCCTTGAAGGTCAGCGCCCAAATATCGGACCCAGCTTCTGGATTCGGTCTGTTCATTCTCCTATCAACTGAATGGTAAATTAGCAAGCGAGCACAACATCGAATGCTAAAAGCACACATACCTTGTTCAACAGCAAATCTCATCGGAGCGCTCATTTGCTCAAGGAAAAGCCATGAGATAAAGGCGACAAACGGTTTCAGAATCGGCAAATAAGGTGCGGCTGCCATGATCGAAGCGAGCTTCAGGTTATCAAATTGGCCCTTGATCCAGTCAAGGTACTCCATCCTCTCTACCATTCCCAAAGCGTTGTCTGTGGTGAATTCGCCCATGATATCAAAGGTGACGTACATCCAGAACTTGCAAAAATCAATGGCTTTGGTAGTGTCTTCGTGGTAATGCCTGGTCAACCTGTCAACCATGTGCGTAGTCACCTTTTTGAACGTTGGCTCCCAATCACGAAGTGATCGTTCCGAAAAAGCTGGGTTAAAGATCTTGCGAAGTTCCGCGTGGGTTTCGTTGTCGGCAGTGAACATCTAGCAAGCACAAGTGAGCAAACCTTCCGTCTATATGCAATGTGGAAACTTGCATTTTGAAATTGCGGGTTATCAGGGGAATAGAAGCCCTTCCATTTCTGGCCGTGCATCTTTTCGGCTACATAAACTGCGTTCGTTGATTAGTACATTCGTTGAACGATATCAAATTGCAATTGAACTCACTGTCCCTCCATCCTTCTTCCGTTGCAAAACTGAGATCATTTGGTGCGCAACGAACTACTCTGCCATACTTCCTATGCAAGTCCTTCGTCCACATCGGTTGGTATCCCCGAACGGTGTTCCAGACCAGAGGTAGGTTACTTGCACGGGCGAAGACTGGACCAGGGTAATTGGCAAGTGGATGAAACCAGATGTTGTAGCCCCATGACGCAACGAAGTATATGGCAGACTAAGCCGAATAAGCAAGGATAAAAAATGGATAGGGCGAGATAAGGTGCTTACACATGCTAGAAGCCAATATAAGGCCTCTATACTGAGGAGGTAGTCGGAAAAAAGCATAGCTGCGAAGATGGCAAATTTTCCCGTTGAACGGAGAAGTTCGTAGACGGCCCTTCTCACTAAATAATACGAAAGTTTGGACAAGAACGCTTACCGCTATACGAGCTCGAGATTGACAGGCTGTCTTTGTGGGGATAAATGCTGACACGATGGAAGCGGGGTCTCCCTGGGCAAGTCGCTGATTCGACCGCCAAGTGGATGAATACTTGGCCCGGATAGCAGTCACGGAACATCCTTTCTTATCTGGTTTAACCGACCAGCACAGTCGTCTTGGTATCGGTGCTGTCAACGGTCGCCTTACTCCACGACATGTAATAATAGGAGTATTATTGGATCCTGAAATACTGGGGCCGTATTGATTTACCATGTGAACTCATGCAAACTTTGCATAATCGCCATGTGCTTTTAATCTACTGGTGAAATGCCTATCTCCTCGTTTTAATTGGGATGAACATTGACGTCAAACCCACGGCAGGATCAAAAAACCCGCATCCTCTGCCCATTCCTCCGCATTCCTTTATCCAATCAGTGCCATTAATATCCGGAATTGTCCTCTCCCGAAAGCTGTCATCACTAAACTGCAATTATAGCATGTAATTGGTGTAGTGAGGACTTGGCATCTGCAGCGAAAAGTGCGGCTTTTTTAATTATGCATGGGATTGCACACGTAGCAATGTATATAGCCGTATTTGAAATCAAATACCCCTGCAACAACCCGTCGCTTGCATTCTTGCACAACGGGAGCAAAAATGAAAACGAAGAACTCAAAAATAAAAGGCATGTAAGGATTATTATGCAGTAAATGATAAAAGGTAAAAAGGAAAGCTGAAAACATACAACAGCAGGTATTCGCTGATG